>JBBYHL010447516.1:0-55910 GCA_038381835.1 Adansonia madagascariensis
TGCTTATGATAATCATAAAAAATAACTAGAAAAGATTAAAATAGAAAAATAATTTATATAAAATTGAGCACTTATCAATTGACAACGAGGTCGTTCAAGCAGCATTAATTATCAAAATGATGTTTTTATGAAAGTTGGTTTTCCCAACCATTTATTTATTTTCTGGAGCTTGCATTTGCCTTACTAAAGTTCAAATATATATTGAAGGAAATGCAAAAGCTGCACATCTTAAATATAAGGTTGGTGGTACGAGGGCTTGGTAAGTCATTAGCTATTATACAACACAACACATTGGAAGCAATAGGAGGTAACTATAAGTGGCAATTGGGCATTTCTAACATGGATTTGAGGGGTTTTTTTTTTTTTAGGGGGCGGGGGCAAATTTGAGTATTTTTGGATTTGAATTTGGATTATTTCAAATTTTGATTATTTTAGGTTTTGGTTCTTTCAAATTTGGGTTCGGATAGGTTTTGCTTTTTTTTTTTTCTCCTAATTTTATGTTGTAAGGGATAATTTCTATATATTTGAATGTTTAAATTCATAAAAGAAACTTATTTATTATTTTTAAAATAGGCTTTTGTATACTACGATTTTTATTAATTATATTTTTATATTAATATCACCATTTATTAGCACAAAAAGGATATAAATATGGAATATTATAGTATTGATATTTAAACAATTTGTTAAATAATTGATTATTGCAAATATTTATATTATAGTATTTGTATTTAAAACAATTGATTCAATTAACTTTAATATTTAATATTTAATATGTTATATTTATACTAGACAAACATATAAATATAATTGTACGCGCTAATATTAAATTAAAATGGATAGATGACTATATTTGAAGAAAAAATGAAACAAAACTTTAAGATTTAGTAAGAGAATGAAAGAAAACATGCTATTAGTTATTTTTTTTTAATTATTTGTTCTAGCGGTCTAATCTTAACTAAAACATTAAAAATTTTAAGAAATCATAATTAAAAATATTATATATATAATATATATTTTAATAGTTCATCATTTTAATAGTAAATATTAATTAGTAAAGGCCATAATCAAATCATTATTGTTATACTCCCAGTGCACTAATTGAGTAAACAGGGTGTCTGCCTAAACAACTCAAATATTAGTAGAGGTGACTAGGTTCTAATTGCCTAGAGTGCACTCTGAACATTGATATGACTTCACAGTAATGACCTCTGGGCAATTTGAGGTTAGACGCTTCCTTTTGTGTAGCCATCGACACCCCTTGACAAATACAGTTTAAAGACTTGGTAGCCCAACAGCTAGTTGCATTGGGCAACGTCACCTGACAACGTGTTCTCTAGCAACACCTATAAAATGGCCCTAAGTAACGGGACTTCTTCTCCCTTTTCTTCAATCTCTCCCTTTATTTCCTAAAAAGCCTAAAAACTAACTTAACCATTAGAATGTGCCCCGGAGTTGAACTCCGGTGCCTTTTTGATCAGTTTTTTGTATTGCAAATTCAATTCCCTCTCTTCTTTTTAGCTATTTCCAAAAAGACCTAAACAAATGGCACTATTTGTGGGAAAGAAACAAAAAAACCATGGCTGAATAACTTGCTAATGTTACCACGCCATGAACCTTCTTTCCATTACTGGAAATGGCAAATTAAACCTCCACCAACCCTGTTCCCACAACTCCCAGCTTAATACCAAGCTTTTCATATCCTCAGATGCTAATATCCGTCCATTCTTAGTTACCACAATCACCTTTCAACTACTACCAGAGTTTACTGGGTTTATTCCCACCGATAGGAGCAAACCCTTTAAACCACAGCTAGCAATTAAGTTCAAATAATCCAACCACAACCATTTTACATCCTTAACTACAGATATTTTTTATATACCCATAATACCTAGCGATAACCCTGCAATGCAACCTTTATTTAACCCCATGAGCCTATTTAACCCCCTATATGCCTATGCACCACTACCAATATACCCTACCATCCCATCTGCTCTGTCATCCTTGATAGGACACCCTGATTATCGTGCCTAATACCAGGCCTAATTCCAAGTGATAGCAAACCAACTCGTTGCCATGTAGCAATCTCAGTTGCAACTAGCTCAACTAGTAAACTCTTGAACCAATCGCCAAACCACACCACTAGTAGATCACCCAACTCCACAAACAATGGATTGCCCAATGCCACAACCAGTAGACTGCTCAAATCAACCTATTACACTAGACAAACCTATTTGCTAAGCCGTCGAAAAAAGCTCTTGCTTAATGCTAGCACAATGTGCACCATAACTCGATCATTCAAATCAGACTTAACGAGCCCTCATAGCCATACCAAGCCCTGGATCTTGTTGTAAAGGTGGCTACATTAAAGCAAGAAATCAAAAGCCTCAAGCAACCCTACAAAGATAACTAAAAATGGCTTGACAATGAACACCACCAATTGTTAGCCACTATATGATAAGTACTAGTTCCCAGGAAAATCAAACTTTCTGTTGATATATATGATAGAAAAATCGACCCAGTAGATTATCTCAACCACTTGTAGGCATTCCATAACCTACGGGATATCCTAAATGCAGTACAATGTCTTATCTTCCTAACAACACTTTGGGGCCTAGCACGTAATCGTGGTATTCGCTTAACCAAGTTCTATTACAAATTTCAATCAGCTGAGCAAAAACTTCCTCACCTATTTTGGTAATTGCAAAACAGCAGCTAAAACTTTTGCTAGCCTCATGGCAGTCAAATGGAACCTAGAAGAAACCATAAGAGAATACGTAAAGCATTTCAATGTTGCGACCCTGGAAGTGCACAACCTAAATGACAAATTGGTGATCCAGGCCTTTAACTTAGGAGTATGGTATATGTACTTAAAGTATGCACTTACTGATGCCCAGCCAACCAAGTTATACCAGCTTTATGAGAAAGCGTTAAAAAACATTGAAGCTCAAGAAATTGAGATCGCTAGTCGAAAAGCCGAACGCCAAGATAGGGAGCCAAAAGGCAATCGATATGATAGACCTAACAAAAGAAATGACTGATTTGATCCCAGATAACCGAAGTACAACAAGCCAAATTGACCACAGAACAATCACTCGCAGGTAAAAAAAGAAAGTGGACCTCACCTTATACAAAGTACAACTCGTACACTCCCTTTAATTTCGGCAAGACCTATATCCTTAACACCATCATGAGGAATGGCCTAATTCAAAGACCCCTACCAATGAAGGGTGAGCGAAACAAAAAAGATTTTGAGCAGTACTATGATTTCCATAATGATCAAGACCATATTATCGAAGATTGCATTAGCCTGAAGAATGCAATAGAATCATTGGTAAGGAAAGGGAAATTAAACAGTTTGTAAAGAAAATGGTTGGCGCAAAAGACAAACCATAAATCGCGTAACAAGTAGTAGGATAAAGTAGAGAAAAAATGTTCTATCATCGACATGATCAATGTGATTATGGGCACTATAGAAGACTAGGTTGCAAGAAAATCCAAAAAGAAGTCCCACTTATGAAGCATTATGGTTGTGGATAGACCCTAAAATGACCAAAATAGAATAGTTTCCAAATAGTTTTCACAGAGGTGGAATCCCACCTTGTAGCAGACAATGAAAATGACCCTATAATTATATCCGACACCATTGGCAGCTATAATTTCAATCGAATCTTGATCGATAATGGTAGTGCAATTGAAATCCTACAGCAGGACGCGTTCCAGAAGATGGGATTTAAAGATAAAAACCTTACACCATATCCCCTATTCTACGAGTTTGCCAACCAACCAATACCTATTAAGGGAAAAATTACATTGTTTGTCACTTTGGTAGATGATGAGCATATAGTAACAACGATGGTAGACTTTTTTATGGTTGATCAGCCTTTCACTCATAATGTTATTTTAGGAAAACCTCTAATAAAGAAGACTAACATGATCACGGTAGTTTATTGTCTAACCATTAAGTTTCTTGCACCAACAGGAGTAGGCTATAGAGATCAAATTAGAGAACCGCTTGCTAATGCCACCTATTATCAATTGAGCTTGCTAAGAAAAAACTACTAGGTGTAGAGCCATAGCAAAACAACCTCATCTTGACAGAGATGGCAATGAACTTAATTATACCCACCTAGCCATAGGCCTTTATGGTCAACAATATAGACGTTAGAGATGGCTTTGACCACTATAAGCCCTAACTAGTAGAAGAAACACAGAATATAGCTTTATATGAGTCAGACTGTGAACTTTTCACTAAAATATGTGCTTCACTTAACCAGCATTGAAGAACTTTTTAATATGCTTCCTTCAGAAAAATGCAAACGTCTTCGATTGGTCTGTAGCGAATATGCCGGGAATAGACATAAGTCTCATAATGCACTCACTTAATGTCAACCTAAAGATAACACCTGTTAAACAGAAGAAACATTTTTTTACATAGAACATCTTAAAACCATCAGAGAAGAAGTGGATAAGCTTTTAGTAGCAAATTATATTTGAGAAGTCAAGTATCCAGAATGACTAGCAAATGTTATGATGGTGAAAAAAGTGATTAGAAAGTGGAAAATGTGCATATACTTTACGAACCTAAACAAAGCCTACCCTAAAGACAGCTACCTACTGCCAACCATTGGCCATTTGGTCAGTGCTTTTGCTGGTCACAAGTTTTTAAGCTTTATGGATGCTTTTTCAGGATATAACCAAGTTAAGATGGACCTTGTAGACCAAGAAAAAATGATGTCATTACTGAAGATAGAATATTCTGTTATCAGATCAACGCTCTTTGGCCAAAAAAATGCAAAAGCCATTTATCAATAATTGGTAAACAATATCTTTAAGGGCCAAATAAGATAATTCATGGATATTAATATGGACAACATGTTGGCCAAAAGCCCCTCTATTAAACAGCATATCCATGACTTGATAAAAGCCTATCAGATACTGAAAAAGTATAACACAAAGCTTAGCCCATTCAAGTGTGTGTTTGGAGTAGCTGTAGGTAAACTCTTAGGCTTCATACAATCTTTCCATGAAATAGAAGCAAACCTAGAAAAAATAAAGGTAATACTAGAATTGAGCTTGCGAAAGTCAAACAATAATGTATAATGGCTAATAAATAGAGAAACCATACTTAACCATTTTATTTCTAAATTACTTGATAAATGTTTGCTTTTTTTAAGCTACCCAGGGGAAATCTGGATATAATTAGATGGACGAGTGCCAGCAATTATTTGACAGCCTAAAAAAATACCTTTGTTCACCACCATTGCTAGTTAGGCCAAAACTAGATGAATAGCTATTTGTCTACCTAGCTGTATCAGATAAGACCTTCACTATTGTCTAGGGTAAAAAAAAGAGACAAAGCGTAATACCCAATGTATTATGTCACTAGGGCACTCCAAGCTAGTGAAATGAATTGAGAAGCTGATGTATGATTTTATCATTGTTGCAAGAAAGGTAGTAGTATTTTCAGGTATACCCCATTATTGTTCTTATGAATTAGCCCTTAAAAAAATACGAATAAAGATAGACTTAGTAGGGTAAATGGTTTGATGGAGTGTGGAACTCAGCAAGTACAGCCTTAATTATAGTCCCAAAAGGCGATCAAAGCATAAACCTTGGCTGACTTCATTACTGAATGTTCATTCATATTTTCCAAAGAGGTTACGCCATAACGAAAGACTACAACCTTGTCACAATCTAATCTCAAGACTATAAAACTGAGTCAACAATTTGCAAATGATGACAGTACTAGCTGTTAGACAATCTACATTGCTGGATCATTTGGAAAAGATAAATTAAAAGCTGGAATATTATTACTTAACCTAAAGGGCTAAGAATGCAATATGGCTTATCATTTGACTTCGCCACCTCGAATAATGTAGTAAATGTGAAGCACTAATTGTAGGCTTGGAACTAGGAAAGACGTTGAAAGCTAACCACCTCATCGCTTACATAGACTTTTAATTAGTGGTAAATAGGATATATGAAGTCATGGATCAATTGTTAGCCAAGTACCATGGTGTGATCATAGAACTATGCAAGTCTTTTGACCATGTGGCTATTGAGTAGATACTTCACGAGCATAATAGTTGAGCTGACTCAATATCCAAAGTGGTGAGCATATGGAGACCTCCATCAATGGAAAAGTTTTGTTTGAATGCATTCAGGTGCTCAGCTATGATAAGCAAGTGCACAAACTAAAAATCGATAGCAAAGACAATTAAATGACCCCTATCCTATCTTTTCTTAGAGATAACACAACACCTTCCAATCTTTAGCTATGAAGATGATTAGAAAAAAGAGCCATCAGGTATACGATCATCAAGTATATTCTATATAATAAATCTTTCACTTTTCCTCTACTCAGATGCTTTGATCAAGAAGAAGCAAATTATGTTTTAAGGGAAAATCATGAAGGTGTATGTGGCAATCATTTGAGGGCAAAGCCTTGGCATAAAAAGCTCTCAAACAGGGTTTTTTAGCCAACTATGAAAAAGAGTGCAATGGATTGGCCAAGAAATACGATAAGTGCCAATGATTCACCAAAATCCCCAAATAGCCTAGGAGGCATTAAAATAAATTTTCAGTCCATGGCCTTTTTGTGTTTGAGGGATTGACATTTTGGGCATGTTTCCATTAGCAACTTCACAATGAAAGTTTTTAATAGTCACATGTGACTACTTCACCAAATAGGTAGAAGCAATACTAGTAGCAATGATCACAGCCAGATCTATAGATCATCTGTAGTTTTATTCTTTGAAGGTTTGGAATACCTAATGTACTTGTAGCTGACAACGAAAAATAGCTTTCGGTCAATAAATTGAAAGATTTACATGAATGATTCCATATCAGCCTGGTCTATAGCTTAGTGGCTTACCCTTAATGTAATGGCTAAATTGAGTCATGAATAAAAACATGCTGCAACCTTTGAAAAAGAAGTTAGATAGTGCAAAAGAGGCATGGGCATAAGAAACACCAAGAATACTTTGGGCGATCAGAATAATAATCAACCATGTTATCAAGGGCGACACCTTTCAACCTAGTCTATGGTATAAAAGCAATTATTCCTACAAAGATTGGAATCCATAGCATCCGAACGACTAATGTCAATTATCAACTAAACAACTCACACTTAAGGGCCAACCTAGGCTTGTTAAAAGAAATCAAAGAAGAAGTTATGATTAGAATAGTGGCCCAAGTGCAACAAGTCTTTAGATATTACAACAAGCGAATGCCCAATAGGTAATTCCAAGTTGGCAATTTGGTTTTACAATGCTATCAAGCTAGTAGACCAGTATGAAAGCAAAAAATTATCTCTAAATTGGGAAAGGCCATATCAAATATATAAGGTCATTGGATTTGGAGTATATAGATTGACATATAAGAACAATAAAACAATTCTAAACACCTAGAATGTTGTCCATTTAAAAAAGTACTACATGTAAACTCCATTCAATATGATTAAACTTTTTTCCTCTACCAAATGAATAAGTGACATCAATATCTTGATCACCAAAATACTTTAATTTATGAATACGGGACACCAAGTCACTCTGACTAGGAAATGACCTTAAAGGTCTTATCTCAAGAGCAAGTAAGTGACACCAAGTCATTATTGGTTAACAAAAAGACCTTAAAGGTCTCGAAAATAAACAAATGACACCAAGTCATTGTGACTAGCAAATGACCTCAAAGATCTTATCTTAAGAATGTTGAAATCTAATTTAGTTTAGGCCCCTTCTTTGATAGTCCAAAAAATATTTGAGACTAAAAACTTAGTAGCTGCCTAATAAAGGTTGACTTCATAAGGTGGATTAGACATTTCAAGACCTCTTTAGTTATGCCTAAATGGCCACATGTGCACATGACAGAAAACTTGTCATTTCAATAGTCGTAGAGAATAAATCTCGGATAAAAAATGAATATCAAGGTAAAAAATTAGTTATTAATTTTATTCTTTTGAAAATTTAAAATTTATTTCTACAGATATTATCATGGCCAAATTTCTCATTTTTAGGAATTTTCAAGAATTTTTTTTTTTTAAATTTAAGAGTTTGACTATTATAGATTTTTAGTGATACTTGTGCAGTTTTTTATCGATACTCACTCTAAAAAATAAAAAACAATTATGGAGAAAATTGTATTGGCATTTTTTTATCGTGAGTATCAGGTTGTCAATTTTGGGACTTGAATTTGAATTTTTATAATACCACAAGTGTCATAATAGTGAAATTTTTTTTATAAAAATTATTCTAGATTTCAAGTTTTCATCTTTGTTGTTTTTTTAAATTAATATTTTGATTAATGTGTTGGATAAAATTCATTTTTATAAAATTTGAACATATTTTTGGAATTTTCCCATTTCAATGATATGGATTTTTCTACATGTAAATTTTCTTGGTATGATTTTTTTGAGTTTATAATTTTTAAAATTCTTCAAATATTTTCATTACATTCAAATCAAATCAGTTTTTGAGAATTCAATTTATTTTATAAATTTTGCATTTTTTTTCAAATAATAATTATGTTTGAAAGGCTTTTTCCTTGTAAAATTTTACGAATTTAAAATTTTTAATTGCTTTCTTCTTGCACATAAAACTTTTCAAAAGTTCATCTTGGATATATGTAAATTTTATTTTTAATAGGCCAAATTTATTTTTTCCATTTCATGGGCCTTAAAACCCATAAATATTTCTAAAGGGCCTGATAAGCCCATTAATTTGTCTAATAGCCCAATAAGCCCATTAATTTGTCTAATAGTCCAATAAGCCCATTTTTGTTTTTCAACATGGCCAAGAAACTTATTTTGATTAAATTTTTAATTAAATTTGATATGTGAAATTTTATTCTTTGAATACATAATTTTTAACTTATTAAAATTTAGTCTCTATAATTTGTTTTTGTTCAAATTAAATTCTTTCTCTGTAATGTCTCCAGATAATGATGTCAAGCATTATGACACGTGAAAAATGACAAAAATAATTAATTAAAATCTTATCAAAATAAAAAAATCAAAAAAGTAATAATAAATAAATGAATAAAAATAAAAAGAAAGAAATTGGTAGAATTTGTATAACCATTCGGCCAAGGCCTTTCCTTGGAAGCTTCGACTGATTCTCACCCTTCAAAAAGGGGGGAGAAAGTTTTAACAAAATGCTTTGGCATTCCATAAGAAAAGATCACTAAAAAAACATTAAAATTCTTAATTTTTCAGGCTTTTAAAGGTAATTTTTCTTGTAAAATTTTTAATTTTTGTTCATTTCATGTTTGATTCTTTCTTTTAGTGGGCTTTGTGATTACTTGAGCTCATGGATTTTGATCCATCTTGAAAGGCCAAGTATGAAAGTCTTGAACAAATTGATTTTATTATGATAATTTGTGTATGTTAGTAGAAATATTGTTATTTTCATATATATATATATATATATATATTTTATGTTATTTTTCTTAGTATTTTCATGTTGATTTATTCATTATTTATTATGTTTTCATGCATATTTATGCTTGCTAGAAATTATAACATATATGTATGTTGATATTCATGAAAATATGTGATGAATAAAGCTGTTTTAGGTGATATATATATATGCTGGCTGAGTATGTTTGTGACCTTTGATGAAATATTATTTCATGTTTTTATAAGATTTAGGACAATTTTGTAAAGTTTGGAATTTGCAAGGACTTAATAATAATTTTCCCAAATTTTTGAAGGCCTTGGAAAGGTGATTCCAACCTTGCTGAATTTGATCTTAATGATTTTGTGACGTGTTGATTTTTTTGGCTATTTTGTAATTATAAAAAATATAGGGATTAAATTGTAAAATTTTTTCTAGGCCATATAAGCTTGGCCGAACATGTCTTGTAACCTATATAGGTGTTTTCATACTTATTCTAATATGTATAAATAAATTTAATGCATTTTTAATCATTTTATAGCCATTTTGTAATTTTTGAAAGTTTAGAGATTTATTTGCAAAATTACAAAATTTTTGTTTCTAGGATATAGGTATTTGGCCGAATGTTCCTTGTGACTTTTGGTATGCTTTCCAAGTTTTATTTTGATGTATTTGATGTTTAATTTTGTATTCTAAATCATAGAGGGACTAAACTATAAAAGTTGTAAAATTTATTTTCAATGCTATCCATGCTTGGTCGAACCAACTTGTGTCTTTTTAGGATTCTTTTCATGTATTTTAACATGCGTGGATGTGTTTTATGTATTTTTAACCTTTTAGGAAACTTTTTATAAATTTTGAAAGTTTAGGGACTTGTTTACAAAAAGGTGAAAGCATGGTTCTAAGGCCAAGAGTGTTCGATCAAACTTTTTATGTGATTTTTGATGTGTTTGCCTTCTTCATTTTGTTATGCATTAAGTTGTTTTGTAATGTTTTATTTCCTGTAGGGATTATTTTGCAAAGTTTGCAAAGTTCAGGGATCATTTAAAAAATCTTGTATTTTAGAGTTAATTAAATATTTTAACATTTAAAAAATTTCTAGCATTCTTCTAGTCTTCTGAAGGGGTGTAGAAAATATTTAAAACTTTTCATATTCCTTTAATTTTTTGATCGGGGTACAAAATGTAAATCTGAAAAGTTTAGGGACCTATTAGCAATTTTTGAACTTTCAGTCACTTTTGATGTTCAAGTTACCCATGGAGGGTATAATTATCATTTCATACCACTATTGAGTCCTCTAGGCTACCAGGATACTTTTATGTCGAAAGAACACCTTAAAGGTATTTTAGTAATTTTTTTAAAATTGAGTTTTGTGTAATCACCGGGATATTTATATGTCGAAGGTGTACAGTAGGAAGAGGTTCGCTTATTTATGATGTCATCAAGTCTTTTAGGTTACTAGAATACTTATAGGTCGAAAGCATACCCTAGAGGTATTTTAGGAATATATGTTGGAACCAAGTCCTACATGATCACTGGGATGCTTATATGTGAAAGTTGTATTATAGAAATAGGTTTGTTTGTTTATATTTTAGGTTACCAAGATATTTCTTTGTCCAAGGTAGACTTTAGAATGTTTTAGTAATTTACATTAGAACCAAGTCCTATGTGATCACCGAGATACTTATATGTCAAAGGTGTACTGTAGGAATAGGTTCGTTTGTTTATGAAGTGATCAAGTCTTTTAAGATACTAGGATACTTATATGTTAAAGGTACACCTCAGTGACATTTCATTAATTTATTTTAGAATGGAGTCTTTTAGGGTCACTGGGATACTTTTATGTCAAAGGTGTACTTTAGAAAGCATTTTGGTCTTATCGACCATGTGCGTCCTTTGAGTCTAGTTTCATAAGTGTAGTCAAAACCAAGCCCTAGGACAAATGTTATTATTTGTAATAAAATTAGAATTTGTTTTAGATTAATGCAATGTCTTCGATGTTAAAATAATACATAGAATTTCTCCTAGTATACGAGAGAGGTTTACGAATTAATTTAAAAACGAGATATCCTTTTTAAAAAATGAAAACGAGGTTTTACAAATTTTCATAAAATAAAACCTTTTGTATCCCTTTAGGTCTCTACCAGGGTACGATAGATATTTTGATTTTTTTAAAACCTTTTGTATTCTACCAATTCTTTAGCGAGGTATGAAATAGACCGATAAAAATTTTCATATTCTTCTAGCTTTCCGGAAGGGTGCAAAAGATATTTTGATTTTCAAAAATATCAAAAACCTGATTTTCTCATTTGAAATAATAAATTTGTTTAATAAAATTTTATTTTTTAAATATGAAAATTATAATTAAATATCAAATATTGAAACCAAATAAAGATCAAAATTTATATTAACACATGATTAATAAAGTACCGGTTTCATGGATTGTAATTGTAGGTGATCCTTTCTTATGATTGTAATTATCTTTCGAACCTTTTTATGTGATCGTTGGTATTTTTGCAAATTTCAAAGTTTGTTTTATGGGTTTCATAACCTTTGAGATACAAACTCCAATAGGTGATCAATCTCACCTAACAAATAGATCGGTGGCGACTCTAAAATAAATGGTCATTTCATAACGATTATTTAGGGTTAAGTCGAGTAAGCAATTCATCTTGACAAGTTAGTCCCTAGACAAAAAAAATGACAAAGAAAAAATAATAATGATATGGCCCCTAAAATAAAAGAAAAATAATGATATATATATATATATATATACACACACATAGGAACGAGGGCTACATTTCCATTTTAAGTCAAGCTGGTCAAGATTCGTATTTGGGTGATGTCATGATAGCTTAGCAACTCCAATAGGGACAGGATAGGGAGTTAGGCCTAAAATTACTCACGTGTCAAATAAATTTTGATTAATTTAGTTTCAATCGATATTTAATTATAATTCCCAGTATTTTAAAAACAGAAACTTTATGGAAATTCTAGTATATATTTTTTACTAACTATATCATTTTCTTGTAGCATTATTTTTAGGGGAATTTAGGATAGGGCTTTTATTATTTTTAAAATAGTCAAGTCATAAAAGGTAAGTTATTCTCCTACACAGACTATGCACATGTATCATTAGATTCTCCTTTGAGTGTATGAAAGGGGCACATGTACCTAATATTTTAGGATAGGAAGAAGTAGCTTTACCTTCTGAGGTGCTAGCCTCTGTCTGGGCTAACGAAAAGCCTATTGGGAGTAAATTCCAACACCTGCCTGGGGTGTTAGCCTCGTTATGGGCATGGAAGATACTCCCGCTCGAATTAAACCCTTTCCAACATAAACGTGCAATGGGTAAGGATTAAGATACCCTATTAATTCTTTCTAGAATCGAGTAGCAATTTACGAATCTATTTAGATGTTTAACCCAAACATCATGTAATGAACTGTAAGGGACTCACCTAGTTAGGGGAATCACCTAGTTAGAGCCATACCCAATTCTGGAAATTACCATAAATGCTTCTAACCCTTTACTCTTATAATTTGATTTTCCTGATATCAATAAGTATATATTGTATTACTATGATAAATTTTACTTTCATTTATTTCTCACATGAATTTGTTATGATATCCATATTCTATGAAACCTTATAAATTCATTCATGAATTTCTTTTTATCTTTGCAAGGTTCACATTTTTATTTGTTTATATGCTTTGGCATTCATAATTTCTATAATATATAAAAATTGTTCCATTTATTGTGTTTAAAGGATTAGGACATGGATAATAATTTAGAGGCAAGAATCAATACAATAGAGTCCATCTAAGAGGAGTTCAATCGTGAAGTCTAAGGAATGAAAAACCTGCTTAATAGATTGATAAAAATGGTTGAGGTTCTATACGAGACAAAAAAGGAACTTTGCCTAGGATCATCTTCATCCTCGATAGATTCAAAAAGTCAAAGTCTGGAAGATGGATTAGAAGCATGAATAAAGGCTTTAGAAGAAATAGTCGGAAGAATGGTACATGAAATCCAAAAGATAAGGAACAATTGTTCAAATTGACAAAAATCATCAGAGATCTTTTGGGTGATCCCCAAAGGCTACCAATCTCTTCAACTTAAGTCCTGGTACTTGAAGACTTAAAGGCTTGATTAAGCGTACTACTACACAGAGATTCCAATCCCTGGTTTATTTACATGATTGAAATAAAGCCACCTAATTCCGCACCTATACAAATTAGTTTGCCTGCTAACCTTGCTTGTTTTTCTAGCATTACTCCATTATCTTTCGGAGGTCATACTAAGAAAAAAACCACAATCAAACTATTAATTTGATTTGATTCCACTAACTTATATAGAACTGTACTCTCTCATACTCTAAAATCAGCTTGTTGCTCCTGCATACGTTCTTCCATACTAACCCCCTTATCCTGAATGGTATATCATTAATGAACATTACGAATACCATATGGGAATATGGGGCATTCAGTTGAAACATGCCATAACTTCAAAAAGAAAGCTCAAAAGCTATTTGATGTTGTGTAATCCGGGTTGAACTAAGATTGAATGTTGCTTATAAACTCCTATTGCATTTTTGAAGCACTAAAATATCTAAGACAATGTAAGGATCATAAAGATAACCTTTCGGCTATTGTGTTTTATAAATATAGGGTTCAAAAAGAATGACTAGAACATGCAAGGATTCCTAAAAAAAAATAAAGTGTTTAAGTAGTCCTTTTTGTTACTTTTTGAATCCTTTAAATATGGTTTTGTATGCCAATAATGAATGAATAAATAAAAGAGTTTTGGTTGATGAAGCAATGGTGTTGAATCATGAGTCATACCTAGCCAATTGCTTGGCACCCAGTGCATTCCAGCAAATGCTGCCTTATTCATTGATTCATCGATTCATTTTTTTATCTGTTCAGACATACATCTATTTTCCTTTCATCAACAACTATACAAGGATGATGATAAAGATTAATGTTGACAAGGCATATGTCTATTCATGCAAACTAATTTAAGATTTTTTTTCAAGGTAAAGCAACACAGAACCACAATATCGAGAAAGAAAGACATTACTCGATACCAAAACAAAGAAGAAAAATGGAAGCCCCTAATACTCCAAACCACTGAAGGAAGTAAAGAAAGAAAAAGAGTCATTAAGAAAGGTCTGCATAAAAGCAAAATCTTGATTAAAGTAATTTGTAAATAGTCCTGTATCATACTAACACTTCTGCTAGGGAATCTGAGGGAGTACAAGTTGAAAGGTGACCACCTCAAGGTAGGATATATGGGATGAGAAAGTTATCCTATCAATAGATGCCAGCAAATCATAAATGATAGAAGAACCATAGAAAGTTGAGGAAACATGGAAATCCATTCGAACTATGTCCTCAACTCCCACCTTTCATCGATAGATTCATCTCCACGCTCATACCATTATGTAACATAAGAAAGATTGATGAAGCAGCAAGATTATGCAAGTGCAAATTTTTAAATTAATGGGACTAAATACCTCTAGAGCGAAAAAGTCTAAAAGTATAAATCAAGGAAGTCACTCTAATACTACTATTGGTTCATCTAGGGCAGATAAGCAATCACCTTAATATACTTAACATGTGGGAGCTAGTCCCATAATATATACTCATGTTGACCCCAAAACACACCAAGTGGCAATAGGTAGCATATATGAGACGAGAAAATGACCCCATCAATAATTGCCAATAAGTCACAGTTAGTGGAAGCCATAACCATAAAAAGTTAAGAAAGTGAAGAAATCCTTTCAGACTATGTCCTCATCCCTAACTAAGCAAAGAAAGATGGAAGTTGCATCCATTTCTTTCATTGAACAACTGATGCTTATGCTACTAGTTAGCAAAAGCACCACAAAATCTAAAATCAAAATTATGCTAATATAAAACATGTTCACTGGCATAAACCGGGTGCAAGATCATATCTTACTTTAGATGATCCTATTTTTATGTATTTCAATAAGCTTTTGGAGTAAGAAAAAATCAGGCTAAAGACCCCAAAAAAAAGTTAAGCTCAAGAAAGTTAAAGGAAAAATCAACTCTTCAAGAAAATGGTCAAAGCAATAGAAAGAATCCTCAAAGGTGTATCAGGCCCTATTGATTTCCTATACCAAGCTTTTTCTTTTACTCGTCAAGAGTCAAATGATCTCTGTGGTCCTAGCAAAGCCTAAGAGACCTCTCTATCCAGAATGGTACAATATGAGTGTCAAGTGTGAATATAACTAAAGGGTACAAAGCCATTCCATAAAGAGTTATGGTGCATTCAAGAGCAGAGTATAAGCCCTTATAGATTTTGATCTGGCCAAAGTTCTAGGAACTAGGGGAAACCTATCAAGGAGGATTGGCCTAAGGATCATCGACCTTGTAGTAGTATGCCAAATAAGGGTTAATTCTACCTTGACTTTAAATTTTGTGCTTTTTCTTTTGAAATTGTGAATTTTAGCTTGAAATAAGTTTTGGTTTGTGAATATTGTATATCTTGTCATAAAACATGAACTTTATTAATAATGACCTCCAATATCTAGGATAATGAGAATATTTTGATAAATTTTGATATGGTAGGTGATCACAGTTAGATTAAACTTTTTTGGGAAAGCACTTTACCTCTACTTATATGATTGGCCTAGCATTCAAATATAGACCTTTTGGCACCCACATATTCTTTTTTTGATTTTTTTATGGTTGAACAAATAAGTTATGCTCCTAAAAAATTTTAGATGGTGGTAATTTGAAATGTGTTAAAGTAATGATAGTAATTCCAAGACCTTTCAAATTCATTTTGATAAGCTTTTATTACAGTTTTCATGACACTCTTCTAAATCCTTGATTTAGGAAAAATAAAAACAAATAAAAGCCAATACGATTTTCTCTTTCAAAGGCTTAACCATAACCATGGTCCATTAGTAGCTGTGAAGTTAAAAATGTTGATGGGCATACCTTAAGCATTTAAAAATTAAGTGTAACATCATGTTGGTAAGGTATTCACAATGATTTTAGAAAGAAAACAACCCTTTTGCCTAGCAAAATGCTTGATAATTAAAACGATTTTGTTTGAAATGAAAAATGGACTTTTTTTTTTATCCTTTTGCAAATATAGAAAATTGTTTCATTTGTAGTCCCCTTTAAGCCTGATAATCTATTTTCTTTCTTTAAATCCTAATCAAAGATTAGCCTCTACACTGGGGGCAAGTGAAGCAAAGCTTCAAGGCCAGAAGTGGCAAGTTCCAATCTAAATGTACAAGAAAAATAGGTCAAATGTTATATGGAAAATTTTAAAAACCAAAGAAAGTTTAAATTTGAAGTTCAAATATTCAAAGTAAAGCATAAAGAAAATTTCAAATTCTTTTCAAAATGAAAAATGAAGAAAAACATGATAAAGAAAGAAAAAATGCAAAGAAAAATGAAAAAGCAAAAAAAGATAAAGAAATGACGATTTGTTCATCTTGAAAGACTTATTGGATTCAATTTCTTCTGAACATAAATGATCATTGATTCAATTACCCTTGAACACTTGATTTGGGCTTATTTATCCTTCTCCTTCTAAACCAAGAACCATTACCTACATTATGTACCTAACAAAGTCCATTTTGAT
Source organism: Adansonia madagascariensis (assembly GCA_038381835.1). NCBI lineage: Eukaryota > Viridiplantae > Streptophyta > Magnoliopsida > Malvales > Malvaceae > Adansonia > Adansonia madagascariensis. Next base: position 17,020 of record JBBYHL010447516.1, read on the forward strand.
CAAACATAGCTATTTGAGTTGTCGGGCCATTCCTAGAAAGCTCCTTTTAAATTTATTTTTTTGGATGATTTTCAAGTTCTTAAGGATATGATGGGGCAATAAATTAAAAAGAAAGTTCTAGAACGAAAATTGAAAAGGGCAGTCTAGAACAAATTTAAAGGCTATAGAATTATTTTTAAATTGACAATGGTAGCCATAAAAAAAAAAGACCATTCCATGCTAATTTAGAAATGATCCTAAACTTTTAGAAGTTTCATGATATTAGCAAAAAGTAGAATCAAATGCCCAAATATTGATTCTTTTCAAAATAACCTTTCAAAATTTTTGTATCCAACCTTGGGAATTGATATGCACCAAAAGGCTTCTAAATTAACCTTTTTTTTGGACTTGATGTTTACTAAATTTAGTTTTAACACCTATCAGGCTATGTATTTGAAGTTTTAAAGGATGTTATAACTTGATTATTTGCCTTTCAAGGAATTCCTAAGAAATGAACATTTACCTAAGTTTGGTCTTAATAAACCTAGACCTTGTTGTACCAATTATTTCAATTCAAATTTTAGCAGTGCCACCCCATTTGTGCCTCTAAATTCATTTCTTTATCTTATTCAAAGATGTCCCAACCGGAGATTATTGATCACAAGAAAGCTTTAACATCATGATAAAGATAACATATCCATTATCCTTGATATTAGAAAATTCATGTTTGAAATTGTTTTGAAATTTTTATAGTTTTTTATTGAGTAAATTTTTTCCCTAGGTTAGAATAAGAAAGTGATTTCATTTTATAAATCCTAAAATTTTTATGAATTATGATACTTTTCATGATTTCAATAAAAGTTTGCAAATATGCCTTGAGCAGGTACTTATCCAATTGCATAAATTTTATCTTTAAATTGATGGACACTAATTCAATATTTAATGGTTGTTCATGAAAATTTGAATAATTTTTAGATCCTTGAAATCAAGATTAGAAAAAGGATTTTGAAGAGCAAACATCAAGTCATCCTTTAACCTTCAACATTAAACCATCAAGAAAAAAAATTGGCAACAATGAAGCTCAGATTGATGAGGCCTCGCTAACATATGAAAAGAGGAATTCTTATATTATTTATGTAGCATGAAATTAGCATGAAATATTACATTCATTCGAAATGACATTACATGCTTATGCCTATATCTCCATTTACATCATTTCATAAAGAATTTGAAAATTTGGTTTTATGACAAGCCTTCGGTGGTGAATCTGAAGCATCAAAATTTTTTTTTTCAATGGTGACATTTGAAGCATAAAATGAACACCCGATGTAATTGGCTAGGATGGTAGCCAATTGATGTTGGCATTCATAATGAAAAACCTAAGAGTAACCGATGGTGAAATTGGCCATGAAATGAACATCTAATGTAACTGGCCAAGATGGTAGCCAGTCAATGTTGGTGTCCATAATGAAAAGCCCAAGGGTACCTGATGGCAAAATTGGTCACAAAATGAACACTCGATGTAATTGTCCAGGATGGTAGCTAGTTAATGTTGGCATTCATAACGAAAAGCCCAAGAGTAGTCGATGGAAAAATTAGCCCTAAAAAGAACGCCTGATGTAACTGGCTAAGATGGTTGCCAGTCAGTGTTGGCATCCATAATGAAAAGCCCAAGAGTAGCCGATGATGAAATTGGCTTTAAAATGAACACTTGATATAATTGGCCAGATTATCGCCAGTCAATGTTGTCATCCATAATGGAAGCCAAAAAATAGATGATGGCCACGAGCTATTTGAAATTGGCACTAAGCCCAAGAGTAGCTGATAGCAAAATTGGCCCCAAAATGAATGCCTAATGTAACTAGCCAGGCTGGTAGCCAGTCGATGTTGGCATCCAAAATTAAGTTTAAGAGTAGCCGATGGCTCTAGCCTAAGCGAAATTGGTACCAAAATAGTTTTCCAAAATTTTTGAAGTCCTTGCAAGGGTGATTTCAAACTTGGCTAAATCTGATCTTGGTGATTTTATGATGTTTTGATTTTTTGGCTATTTTGTAATTATAAAAAATATAGAGGCTAAATTGTAAAAAATATAAAATTTTTCTAGGCCATGTAAGCTTGGCCGAACATGTCTCATAACCTTAAGAGGTGTCTTCATAATTATTCTAATATTTATAAATATGTTTCATGCATTTTTAATCATTTTGGGGTCATTTTATAATTTAAAAAGTTTAGGGACTTATTTACAAAATTGTAAAATTTTTGTTATAAGGCTAAAGGTTTTTGGCCTAATGTTCATTATGACTTTTGGTATGCTTTCCAAGTTTTTTTTTTGATGTATTTGATGTTTAATTTTGTATTTTAAATCATATAGGGACTAAATTGTAGAACTTGTAAATTTTATTTTAAGGTTATCAATGTTTCATGAACCACCTCGTGTTTTTTAGGATTGTTTTTCATATATTTTAACATGTTTGGGTGTGTTTTATGTATTCTTAATCTTTTAATTATGTATTCTTAATCTTTTAAAAACCTTTTTGCAAAATTTAAATGTTTAGGGACTTGCTTACAAAAAGGTGAAAAAATGGTTCTAAGGCCAAAGGTGCATGGCCAAACCTTTCATTTGATTTTTGATGTGTTTGCCTTGTTGATTTTTTTGTGTATTAAGTTGTTCTATAATGTGTATTTCCTGTATTATTTTGCAAACTTTGCAATGTTTAGGGATCATTTAGAAAATCTTGTATTTTAGAGTTAATGAAATATTTTTGACATTTTAAGAATATTTCTAGCATTCCTTTAGCTTCTTGGAAGGGTGTAGAAAATATTTAAAACTTTTCATGTTCCTCTACTTTTTTGGTCGGGGAATGAAATGCAATTTTGAAAAGTTTAGGAACCTATTTGCAATTTTTACATTTTTGGTCAGTTTTGATGTTCAAGTTACCCATGGAGGTTATAATTATCATTTCATACCACTATTGAGTCCTCTAGGTTAGTAAGAATACTTTTATGTTAAAAGAACACAGTATGGGTATTTTATTATTTTTTCTAGAACCTAGTTTTATGAGATCACCGAGATACTTATATTTTGAAGGTGTATAGCAGGAATAGGTTCGCTTGTTTATGATGTCATCAAGTCCTTTAGGTTATCAGGATATTTATAGTTCAGAGGACACCCTAAAGGTATTTTACCAATTTATGTTAGAACCAAGTCCTATGTGATCACTAGGATACTTATATGTCGAAAGTTTATACTAGGATAGGTTTATTTATTTATACTTTAGGTTACCAAGACATTTCTATGTCAAAGGTAGACTTTAGGGATATTTTAGTGTTTATATTAGAACAAGTCCTATATGATCACCGGGATACTTATATATCGAAGGTGCATAGTAGGAATAGGTTTGCTTGTTTATAAAGTCATCGAGTCTTTTAGGGTACTAGGATACTTATATGTTGACGATACACCTTAGTGACATTTTATCAATTTATTTTAGAACTGAGTCTTTTAAGGTCACTAGGATACTTTTATGTCAAAGGTGTACTTTATGGGGCATTTTGGTCTTATGGACCATGTTTATTTCGTTTGAGTCTAATTTTGCAAGTGTAGTCAAAACCAAGCCTCAGGACAAATGTTATTATTTATAATAAAATTGAAATTTTCTTTTTAAATGAAAACAATGACTACGATATTAAAATAGTATGTAGAATTTCTCCCAGCATATGAGGAGGTTTTGCAAATTATTTTATTAACGAGATATCCTTTTTAAGAAAATAAAAATAAGGTTTTTTTCAAAATTTCATACAATAAAACCTTTTGTATTCCTCAGCTCTCTAACGGGGTACAAAAGATAGTTTGATTTTTTTAAAAAACCTTTCATATTCAACCAGCTCTCCAGTGGGATATGAAAGAGAATTATAAAACTTTTGTGTTCTTTTGGTTTTTAGAAATGGTGCAAAAGATATTTTGGTTTTCAAAAATATAAAAATAAAAACTCGATTTTCTTATTTGAAATAATAAATCTATTTCATAAAATTTTATTTTTAAATATGAGAATTGTAAATAAATATAGAATATTGAAATCCAATAATGATTAAAATTTATGTTAACATATGATTAATAAGGTACATATTTTTAGGCATTACGAGAAGTCAATCTTTACTTGTGATTATAATCGGCTTCTGGACCATTTTATGTGATCTTTGGTATTTTCATAGAGCTCAAAATTTGTTTCAAGGGTTTCGTAACCCTTGAAATGCAAATAGATTTGTGGTAACTTTAAAATAAATGGTCATTTTGTAACGACTATTTAGGGTTAAGTCAAGTGAGTGATTTATCTTGACAAGTCAGTACTAGACAAAAAAATTATAATGAAAAAATCATAATGATATGGCCCTTAAAATAAAAGAAAATATTGATATATATATATATAAATATATATACAGGAACAAAAGGTAAACCTACCATTTTAGGTTAGGTTGGTCAAGAATCGCATCCAGGCCATGTTGTGACAGAGAGCAAACAAGTGACACATAGTCATTATTGGTTGACAAAATGATTTCAAAGGGCTAACATTATGACCTCAAAGGTCTTGGAGACAAACAAGTGACACCAAATCACTCGATATCCTTAAAAATTTAACATATAAATAAGTAACACTAAGACACTCAAACAAGTGACTTGATAAGTCTGCACCATAACCTAACTAACAAAGAGCACCAAGTCCCTCATATGAATGACCTCAAAGGAATTGCAAGTGACACTAAGTCACTGATAGAAAACCCAAAGGTCTCTCCGACATTACAGTAACTAACACCAAGTCACATAGATAGCAATTTTGATAGAATACAAAAATTTACCTGAAAGTCAATATTCTTCCATCAACAAAATAAACTTTGAAACTATCAAAAAGCATAACTATAATTCATTACCAAAATTTCAAAAACTTTTACAACTAGTTATGTACAAAGTCCACCATAAATAGACTAAGCCTGTTTAGAACTAGCACTAGTTTATGGATCCTATTCCACCTGCTCGCCATCTTTCTCACTATTTTCCTCATTAGAACCCTTATCAACCTCAGTTCCTTTGGAAGTTGGAGTTATGAAGGCAACATCTCTTAATTGCCCCTCCTTCACCTCTAGTTGACTTGGCATAAGTACATTAAAATCTTTAAGAAAAGAGCACAAGGTCCCTAGATCGATAAACCTTAAGTCTAGGGGACCTCGTAGTAGCTGCACCTTATAAAGAGCACTTCGCCAATACTAATTCATAGTGGCAAAGAGTTTCTCATACACCTCCTATCCTAGCTCTTTAGTTTAGCCTGATGGTGAGTTTGCTTTTCACCAAGTTACACTTCCAGCTCTGTAAGCTTCAGCTTTGTAGCTACTAGTTTTGCATCATAGCACTCTAACTAACTCTTTCCATTTTTGAGCTTTTTAACTAACTTGATGATCTTAGCTACATGTTTCTCCTCGATATCTTTCAAGGAGGCTTTAATTTGGTGTTTGCCTCATTAGCTTTATCCAGTTGGTCATCCAGCTTTACAGCCCTAGTAGCTTTCCTGTTAAACTTCTCTTTCCAACCCACCATTTGGAGGATATAAGTAGTTTAACAATATAATGCTTGTAACAAATACAAAAGGGTCATAACAAAATCAAAGCACCAAACCCAAATGAATAAACCTATTATCTAAAGCACAATAACTTTAACTCCACCAAGGACATGAAGGATGCATTTAGATTCTGTGCCAGGCCTTTTTTGCTTAAGTGCTCATGGTTTAAAAAGGACACTTCCTGATTGGCCATATGAAAGATGACTCAAAGTTTGGTACCTTTTTCTCTTTCAGTAACATAATACTAGATAAACCACTACTACTTGACGCGTTGAGTACTAAGCACAGTCAAATTAGTAGAGTACTCATCGTCCTAAATGATTGAGAGATCACTTTACTAGTAGACACCCTTATGGCATCTAAACTTTTTACCCTACCATTGAAACTGATGGAACTATCAAAATAGGGGCAGGGGCTCTCAAAGCTTTGCCCTTTTTGGCAATTATTTTTGTTGATCATTTCTACTGGCAAGCAATAGCCCTCTTTGAGTTGCCTATTTAACGGTAAACTTTGTAAGCACTACTTGTATGGCATCCATTTGTATAAGAAATGAATCAGAAGTTACATTAAATCAAAGTGACTCAGCTAAGTCAAAATTTACAAGTGTGTCCCTTCTTTTATTGAGGGTGGATGGTCAATTGAACAAAGTTTCGCTAGTAAGATAACTAGAAGAAGATTTTTCAACTAAAAACCTAATCTCTATTCAACATTTTATGAGCTGACAAGCTCAGTAACATTTTCAAGTCCCTCAACCATATCTTCTAAGTCCTCTTCAGTATCCACATCCTTTATAAGTACAAGTACATAATCAAAAATAGATATAAGCTCACCCCAACAAATCACATAATGAGAAACTAGAGGTGTACCAGCTAGATTCCTTTATGCCCTTAGAGGACATCTCCTCTTCAACTCCTTTGAAGCATGCATTAACCCTATTAAAACATCCAATGAATCTAGGCATTGCCTCTAGATAGTTCAAAGAATCATGTACTTCACAACTCACTTGGCTGCCCTTGAAGAACTCCATTTGTTCCTACTCTTGCTTGGTGAGGGTTGGCTTTACATTGCTCATTGATGATCTGACTTTGTTCGATTGCGAAGCCCCATTCTATGCCTAACCTTTTTCAAACTATGAAGTATTACTCATTCTTTAAATGCATGATCGATGGAAGGTCCACCATAAGCTTCCCTCTTCCTTTCACCTGTATGTAATATAGGCATGGCACACTATGCTTTAAAATAATAGCACCTTGAAAGCTTCTATAGAAGGCATTTAGACATTGGGAAGTATGTCACCATAATTACACATGAATTAGGCTTTAGCTAGTTTGGTGACACTAAGTACTTTCTTAAAAGAAAGAATGGTTCCATGGAAAATAAAAGCCTCTCTTAAAAATATAGAGATAGAAAGCTGTGCTATCACCATCCATACTTATCATATTTTGCCTTGAAAGAGGCTATAAAACCTCATACTAGTCTAAATCCAAACCTGGTCATACATCCACTTACGAACGATTTGCATGTTAATGGTATATGCAATCCGTTCCATAGGCTCAATATCTAAATCATCTAGTTCCACAACAACATTAGTGCTATCTGTGACCTCTTCAAGCATCTGCTCTATCTTTACCATAGAAATGATATCTAGTAAAGCCAATACGTCAAGCAGCTATTTCTCTAATAGCTGCCTGACATTATGTGCAACCTGCGCTTCTTTCACCTGATCGCTTCCTTGACCCATCATAGAACTTTGACCCTTCCTATTACTGATTATCAATAAAGAGCGACCATAAGACTGCTTAAAACTAGCTCTAGTTAATGTTTCTACTTCACTTTTCACTTTTTACCTAGATCACTCTAAACTATTCTTTTTAATGATTGACTTAACAAGTAAGTGGCGCTTCCTTTTTACCATCCACCCTATAAAAATAAAGAAGACAATAAAACTATAATCCAAAAAATTAAATAAAAATGATTGCCAAAAACTTATCAGAGTTTTTTGAGCTTCCACAAGAACACAAGAATGAACATGAAGAAAAGCTTTTAAAACCTTTACCCTAACACAAAGCATAACACTAAAAGCAAAAATCTCTTATTGCAGAAGAAAGATGCAATTAAAATGAAGATGAAGTGCCAAAAATTAACAAAATCAAAGTAAAAATCTCAACGAAATAGAAAAATAAATTAGAAAGTTAAAGAACAGAGAGAACCAAAAATGGAGAATTATAGGGCAACCATACCTTAGCCTTAACAATTTTCTGCCTCACACGAGAAAAACTATCAATATAAATACCCATTAATGCCTGACCTTGAAATACACTCTATACCATATGTCAAGTAACAGTTCTTCTTTTCCCTACTCACGTTGCACCTAGGATTACAAAAACTATCAGATCGTATATTTAAAATTTAAATCTCAAACCATTAATGAGTATATTACATCCGATCCAATTACCCAGTCTAAGAACTTAATCACTTTATAATTGCCTTTAGCCTTAGAGGGCAATTGTTGTACCCCAACTATGCCAATTGACTAAATAGGATGTCCACCCAAATGACTCAAATACTTGTAGAGGTGACAAGGTTTTGATTGCCTAAAATGCACTTTGAATGTTGACATGACTTCCCGACAATGATCTCTAAGGAATCCTATGTCAGACATTTAATTTTGGGTTGCCACTGACATCTCTTGATAAGTACGATTGAAAGACTTGGTAGGCCGATAGCTAGCCGTATTTTGGCAATGTCACCTGATAATATGTTCCCTAATAACACATATAAAAGGCCCCAACATCAATCTATGGTTTTATCCTAGTTATCTTTAGTTGAATATTATGGTTTTGCCCTGGTTAACCCATTAGATTTAGGCTTTACCTTATTTAGCTATTTTAGCTTAGGCCTTACCTCAGGTCTGAAAGGTTTATTCTAGTTTTTCTATTTAATGTGCATGCTTATGTTCTACTTTTCAAGACCCGAATGAAATTATGTCTATTTGGTCGTTGCCTTGTTTTTGCTTCTTAGTAATGGACAAAGAGGGGCAGCTATAGACATATAATTTTGTTCGAGCCCCTTTTTTAATAGTCTTAAATTCTAAGAATGAGAACCCGGTGGTCACCTAGTAAAGGTCAACCTCTTCTAGGCAAATTAGGCATTTTCAAGATTGCTTTAGTCATATTTAAATGGTCGTGCATGCACATGCCAGAAAAAGTGCAATTTTGGAGACCAATATCAAATAAAAAAGATAAATATTAAAAAAAATAGTTTTTAAATATTCTCTTGTCAAATTTCAAAAATTCATTTTTTATCGATGATAACATGGTCAAATTTTTTATTTTTCTACTCCATAAATTTTTACGGTAAGATTTTTTTAAGTTTATAATTTTTAAAATTCTTCAAATATTATTTTTAAATTTATATTAAATCAGTTTTTGAAAATTCAATTTATTTATGAGTTTTGCATTTTTTACATATAATAATATTTCTCGATAAGGGTTTTTTTGTGAAATTTTATGAATTTGCAATTTTAATTTTTTTTAACATTAAAATTGGTTACACTATTAGATTAAATTAAATTGATCATCTGAAATTTTATTTCAAATACATAATTTTTAATTTTTACAATTTAGTCCTTTTAATTAATTTTTATGATAGAATTTTCCATATTATATATAATTATCATCTTAAATTTTATAAAGCTTAATGATATCATGGATGACATAATGCATAAATTGAAAAACTTAATTAATTTAAATCAAATCAAATTCAAAGTAATAATTAGAAAAAATAAACAATATATATAAAAAAGAAGAAAACTTTGAAAAATCCTATAAGGCTCTCAGCCAAGGTGTTTTCTCCAACACTTTGGCCGAATCCTTCCCCTATAAATAGGGGAAGGTATTTTTATTTTGAAGCTTTAAGCTTCCAAACAAAAACCACTAATAAAAACACTAAAATTTTCAATTTTCAAATTTTTTAAAGGTATAAGCACTTACAAAATTTATAATTTTTGCTCTTTTCATATATTTTTCTCTTTTTGTGAGTCAAAATCATGTTAAAGCTCATGGATTTTAATCCATAATGAAAGGCTAAACATGATGACTATGAACAATTTCTTATATTTTGTTGTTATATTTAATTATTTGAATCTTCTTAATTATAGCTTGATTTATTTTTTATGAAAAATTGTTGTTGTTGATGTGGCGTTGATTTTGTTACATATATATGTTTATGTTTATATTGTTTTTCTTCCTATTTTAATGTTAATATGTTGATAAATATATTTAAGTACTTATTTTTTATGATTTTATTTTTCTATTTAAGTTTGATGATGTTTATTTATTTTTGTTTTCATAATGTTATGCTGGAAAATCTTAATGTATGTTGTTTTTTTGTCTCGGCCAAATTTCATGGTGAAGTTTGTTCAATTTATTTTGTTATATTTATCATGATTTTGATTATTTTGTTATTTTTTGGAATTTGTAAACTAACAAATAAATTTTTTAAGCTTCGAAAAGGTAGTTCCAAGCTTGATTTCATAAGTATAAGTATGATTTGGTGAAATTTTTGTTATTTTGTTATTATTTTCTAATTATTGGAAGTATATGAACTAAATTGAAAAAATAAAATAAAATAAAAATAAAAAATATATTTAGGACTTTTTAAGCTAGATCGAAAGATTCATGTATGCCTAGGGATTTTTTTTTTCATTTTTATCATGTAAAAATACATTTTTATCATTTCAAGGTCATTTTAAATTTTAGAAAGTCTAAGGATGAATTTGCAAAAGTATAAAAAAATATTACTTCAAGGTCATGTGAACTTGGCCAAACATGTATTGTGATATTTGGTGTGATTTTTATGATTTTTGTGATATGCGTATTTATTTAAGATTTTACTATTTTGTAGGACTAAATTGAAAAAATAAAAAGAGTTGTAAATTCATTGGGAAAAAAACTTTCATGAAGGTTTTTTTGGTCATTTTGGAATATTTTTAAAATTCCTTTAGTCCTCTAAAGGGGTTTACAAAATATTAAAACTTTTTGTATTCTTTCAATTTTTCACTAGGGTATGAAATGTAATTTTGAAAAGTTTGGGGGCTTGTTTTTAATTTGCATTTTAGGTTGTATTTGATATTTTAATTTTTCATTTAGTGTAAAATGATTTTTTTCTCATTTCAGAGTTTTTAGTGCTATCAAGATACTTTTAGGTCAAAGGTACACCCTAGAGGTATTTTGGTAATTTTTTTAGAATCAAGTCCTTAATGGTCATTGGGATACTCATATGTCAAAGGTCCATAATAGGGATAGGTTCAATTTTTTATAAAGTTGTTAAGTCCTTTACGCTTATCGAGATACTTTTATGTCGAAGGTAGGACTTAGGGACATTTTCATAATTTATATTAGAAACAAGTCCTATGTGATCACTAGGATGCTTTTTATGTCGAAGGTGTATAGTGGGAATATGTTCGCTTGTTTATGGAGTCCTCAAGTCCTTTAGGGTTACCAAGATACTTCTATGTTAAAGGTACACCTTAAAGGCATTTTAGTAATTTATGATAGAACCAAGTCCTATGTGATCACCGAGATACTTATATGTCGAAGGTGTATAGTAGGGATAGGTTCTTTTGTCTATAAAGTTTTAGAATCTTTTAGGGTACCAGGATAGTTATATGTTGATGGTACTCCTTAGGGATATTGCATTAATTTATTTTAGAATCAAGTATTTTAGGGTCACCAAGATGCTTTTACATCAAAGGTGTAATTTAGGGGATACATTGGTTATTTCGATTAGATTAGTATCCTTAGAGTCGATTTTAGTGCATTTCGTCTAAACCAAGTCTTAGGGTAATTTTTAATATTATTAACAAAATTAAAATTTTCTAAAAATTAAGGCAATGTTTCTGATGTTCAAATATTATGTGAAATTTCTTTCAGCATATGAGAGAGGTTCTATCGATTATTTTAATATTGAGATATCCTTTTTAAAATGAACATAGAGATTTTTTTTAATTTCAAATAAAACCTTTTGTATTCCTCTGATTCTCGAGTAGGGTACAAAAGATATTTTGATTTTTAAAGCCTTTCATATTCTACCAACTCTCCAGCGAGGTACGAAAAAGAATGATAAAAACTTTTATGTTCTCCTGGTTTTTTGGAGGGCATAAAAGATATTTTAATTTTTAAAATATTAAAAACCCGATTTTCTCACACATAATAATAAACTTGTTTTATCAAATATTATATATAGGAATTATAATTAAATAAAAATTAAATTTATGTTAACACATGACTAAAAAGGTACTGATTATTGGATATCACGAGAAAGTCGATCCTTGTGATTGTAACTGACTCTTGAACCCTTTCATACAATCTTTAGTATAAGCATAGACTTTAGAGTTTGTTTTTATGGGTTTCTAACTCTAGAAATATAAGCTCCGATTTGCGACCAATATTACTTGACCAAAATAAGATTGGTGGTGACTCTAGAAAAATGGTCATTTCATAACAATTATATAGGGTTAAGTCAACACAAAAAATAAAAATAATATTAATAATCATATGGGGCCCTAAAAATAGTAAAAATAATAAAAAATAATGATATATAGATATATATATATAGGAATAAGAGGTACATCCATCATTTTAAGTTGGGCTGGTCAGGATTCGTATCTAGGCCATGTTGTGATAATATGTATATGATGATTTTTTATTTTTGTCGATGTTTTATAAATATAGAAAGTTTAGGGACTAATTTGAAAAAAATGAAAAAAATAATTTCTAGCCATCTCATGCTTGGTCAATACCTTCATATACATTTAGGAATATATTTTATGCATTTTATCATGCGAAAATACTTTTTTTTTTATTTTTAAGGTCTTTTTGTAATTTTAAAAATTTTAGAGACTTTTGTGTAAACATTGAAAAATTTATTTTAAGGCCAAAGGAAAGTGGCTGAACCTCCTTTATAATCTTTGGATGAATTTTATGTTGAGTTTGATATAATGGATTTTTAAATTTTTGTGTTCTAATTAGGTAGGGACTAATTTGCAAATTTATAAAAGTTTAGGGGTCATCCCTAACATAAAATCATCCATTTAGAGTTTTTAAAATATTTTTAGCATTCCTCCAGGCCTTCGAAGTGTGTAGAGTATTAAAAAGCTTTTGCATTGTTCCAGTTCTCCAAGAGGGTACAAAAAAATTCAAAAAAGTTTAGGGGTTTAATTACAATTTTTGCATTTTATGTTACTATAATATTTAAATTACTAATTTAAGGTATTTTGGATATTTGAAAAACATTTCTAGTTTTTTAAGCCATTTTGAGGGCTAATATGCAATTTTAAGAAATTTAAGGACCTATTAGCAATTTTTGCACTTTAGGTCATATTTGTCATCTAAATTACCCATTTAGGGTAAAATTATCATTTCATATAATTTTTGAATCCTTGAGGTTACAGGGATACTTTCATATCGAAGATATACCTTAGAGGTATTTTAGTAATTTAACTTAGAACTAAGTTTAATGTAATTAACATGATGCTTTTATGCTAAAAGGTGCATTTAGGATAGATTTACCCTTCTATGATAATTTTTGTGTCCTTTAGGGTTACTGAGATACTTCATATCAAAAGTATATCCCAAGGGCATTTTGATAATTTTATATTAAAACCAAGTCCTATATGATTGCTGGGACACTTTCATATTGAAGGTGTACATTAAGGATAGGTTCATCATTTTATACTGTTTTTGGGTCTAGGATACTCTATTAATATTTTTAATAAAATCAATTTTTTTTTGAAAATTAAGGTAATGTCTCCAAGTTAAAATAATATGTGAAATTTTTTCTAGAATATGAGAGGGGTTTTATGTATTATTTTAATAACGAGATATCTTTTTCAAAAAAAAATCAAGATTTTTCAATTTTCATCAAATAAAACCTTTTATATTCCTCTGGCTCTCAAATGGGATACAAAAGATATTTTAGTTTTTTAAACCTTTCGTATTCTTTTGACTCTCCATTGGGGTATGAAAGAGAATGATAAAAATTTTCGTATTCTTTCGGTCCTCTGGTAGGTTATGAAAGAGATTTTGAATTCAAAAAATATTAAAAACCTAATTTTCTCATGCGAAATAATAATTTTAGAATATTATTTTAATAAATGCAAATTATATTTAAATACCAAATTTTGAAACAAAATAAAGATTAAAATTTAACTTAACATGTAATTAATAAGGTACGATTTTCGGGAATCATGAGAGGGATTGATTCTTACTTATAATTATAGCCAACTCTGAACCCTTTAATGCAATCTCTAGTATTATCGCAGATCTTGAAATTTATTTTTTGGGGTCTCTAACCCTTAAAATGCTAATTTTGACAGGTGATCAATCTCACTTGGCCAAAATAGATTGGTGGTGACTCCAAAATAAATAGTTGTTTGTAATGACTATTAATATTAAGTTGAGTGAGTAATTCATCTTGACTACTTATCCCTAGATACAAAAAAAGAAAAAATAATAATGATATGGCCCCTAAAAATATAAAAAAAATAATAATATGTATATAAAAATAGGAACAAGGGGTACACTTGCCATTTATTTAAGACTAGTCAAGATTCGTATCTAGGCCATGTTACGATAGTTTGGACTTGGTCGTTACTTGAGGCATGGAAAAAAGAGATTTTGATTAAAAAGCCCAAGGATTTCGAGAAAGAGAAAATTTGGATTTTTTTAAAGTTTGAAAAGTGGGGTTAAAGTATCCCCTTAGAGAAATGGGGTTAAGTTATCCCTTCAAAAAAAAGAAAATTTCAAGTAATTGTTTGAAATTAGAAGGTTTTTGGATATTATTAGTGAAAATATACATTTTAAATTAAAACATGATAATTTAAATAGGAAATGAAAATTAATTTTTGAAAGCATTTGAACCTTGATTTGAGCTTAGTGGGACCCATGTTGTAATTCATGACTCGATAGGGAATTAATCAAATGCATTTTGAGGCACTCGAATGCCTAGAAAAACAATTCGAGAAGATCTAATTAAATTTCCTTAAGTCTAAAAACAAGGGATAGCATCTCACTATCCGCCTTCATAAATTTATTTCTGATTTATCGAAGGCTTCAAATGGCAAAAAAGGTCTCATCGGAAAGTAACTTGATAAGGATTAACATAAAAATATTTCAAAAATCCTAAGAAGTCACTTTCTAGGTGGTATTAACTTTTGAAGTCAGGTGTGATTTAGCACCAGCAGCACTTGCAAGGAAACAAGTGTAACGAACTTTGAAAGATTGTTTTTGACTCATTTAGGATCATTAAATTGCAGAAGATACCTTTCCCGAAAAGGAATTCCAAATAGTTTTTGGAAAAAAATATTTTTGAAATCCATAAAAATCATCCAGTGGATTGAAATGACCCAAATAGAATTTGAATAACTGATTCTAAGGGTCTCAGATTCAAGGGCAAACAAGGTACCATTGGAAAGTTAATTTGATGCCATTTAATAAAAAAATATCATGAAATTCCAAAAAAAAAAAATTAGGGCTTGAAAATAATATATCAAGTTGGGGATACAAAGCTGCTATGGCAAAATAAGGGAGTTTTACTTTTTTTTAAGTTTACTAGGACTATGCTCGGGTTATAGACGTCCGAATGACGGAGAGGGTCAGTGACAATGGCTTCACAAGGTCATTTGCACAATCCTAGAATAGTTTGGGAGAATGAAATAGCCCATTAACCAAGTCACTACTAAAGGGGTACTAAAACTCCAAATCAAGGCACAAACATTTTAGGATAAGTTAAAAGAAATTTTATTTTCAAAATCAGAATACTTACCCTTATTTGACTATGATTCTAAACATAAAGGCTTCATTTACACCTAAGATTGGAGGACTAATAGATTGAAAAAAAAAACCTTAAATCTAATCTTTATTGATTGAAGTTAGCATGGACTTAACTTGGGGGTTTCTTTGAAATCAAATTTCTATAGCAAACAAGCAACAAAGAAAGGCATTAAGGAGGCATTTTGAATCATGTAAAGGATATAAACATGGCAACTATGGCAAACATGTGATGAAACAACAACAAGACAACATTTTTACCACATGAAACATGCTATAAAATGGGAAAAATGCATGAACATTTAAGAGGATGCTTGTGACAACATAAAAGATGGTATAAAATGAACATGTATAAAATGTTTTCATCGCATGAAAATGGTGAAAGATTTTTATAGCAACAAACATATGATTTCTATGTTATCAAGCAAACAGAAAACATCATCAAGTGTAATAAAACATCAAAGCATCTTGAAATAACAATGCATTATCAAGCTTTATGCGTGAATGATGGTGGAAAATGCTAAAAGTTAATGAAATAGTGGCTATTCTAAGATGAACAAAGAAAAATATGATTCTAAGGGGTTGGTTAGCTAAGATGGCATGAGATATGTGTAAATGCTAAGAAATAAAGAGTAAGGTGTAGAAAATATACCGACAAATCTTGCAAAACTCCTTTCTCCCTTATCAACTCAAAGTTGTGATTTTTGTGTTCCCATGGTTATCTTGAGTTTTTTGGTTTTCAGCTCACTTTCTTTTCCTCTACTTGTTATAGATAAGCAAGGAGTGGCAAAGATATTCTATGAGGTAGAATTATGGATGGAGAGAAGTTTAGTGATGAAAGAAAGTGGGAAATAAGGGTTTTAGAGGCTGCTTGGAAGAGCTACAAAAATGAGAAATGTTTTTTTTTGAAATGTGGTCTTTATGTGTCTAGATTTTTTTTTGCTAAGCCAGAGTTGGCTCTTTTCTAGGCACTTTATTAGCCAAAACATAACAGCCAAAAATGAAGGCATTATGGTCTTCATATACCATGCAATAGTCCTGGATACTATGTTCAACTATCTTGATTTTCATTGGCTTTCACAGCTAAGGTGGCAGACAAGAGAGGTTTAAGCAATCTCAAGTGGGGAAAAGCCAAGCATGCCACTAAGCAAACTATGTTTTTCATGAAAATGTCCCATTTTCTAGTCATTTTGGGCCCTAAAAATTCATTTGATCCAATCATAAGTCCAATGCTATGGCCTAGTATGAATTTTGATTATTTTTGGTCCCAAAAATGTAGCCAAATTGGAGTTTTAGTGTCATGGTGCAAAAATTAAAAAATGCCATGAACTGGGGAAAATTGCCATCTATATTGGGACAGAGAGTTTGTATAGATACATTTAGGGAAAAAACCTAGAATGTATCGATATTTTGAACTCGGCATTGATACAAAGCAATTTAAGCAACCACCAAGCCTGGTATCAATACAACAAGCCAATGTGATATACACAAGCACCTGTATCAATACATTGCCCTTTTGAATTAATATAACATGTGAATTTTGAATTTTTGATGATGTTGAGGCCTTGTATCGATACCTAATGGTCACGATTTGATACTTGCACATGAAAAGGTTAATATTATGAACCTCTGGCTCTTCAAACACCTTACCTAAGCTAGAATGATAGGGAACCTATCCATGCTCATATGAATGACTTTGATGGTGCCTCAAACAATGACTTCTAATGTCTTGAATTTTGACCCGAATAAAATGAGGTGTCTATAGGGGTCACTAGCTAGGACTAGCACCTATTAAACTATCGTATTTGAAAATCAGGAGATCATCATGATAAGATTTCAAGAAATTTGAGTGGAGGATTGTTCGTTTCTTTTCCCTGATCAATTTATAAAAATCTAGACCCGTTATGATTTTATATTAGCTCTTGACCTAATGGTGACAACCAATTCCAACTGAAACCTTTTTTTCAATATCAAAAGTTTTTTTCATAATTTAGCAATTATTTTGAACTCATGACCTTTTTATGTTAACATGTCACACACAAACTACCTAAACAAACAAAGCAAAAGGTCTTAAATGAAAACCAAAAAAGGGCATATGTGTAGCCAACCTGATTAAAGTCAAAAACCTAAAATGGTGGCTCAAGAAAACTAGCCTTGATGAAACCCAAACCTTATCTAAAGTGAATTAAATCCTATCTAAATACCTATCAAAAAAATTCCAATCAAATCTTACCCGAATACCTATAAAAAAACTTAAAGTCAAACCAAACTAAACCTATCCCTAGTTTGGAGAGATAAAGAATACTCAAGTTTGGGGGAGCTACAAAATGGCACGGGGTGATCTTAGGGGTCTTTAGAAGATTAGCTCACATAAGACATGTAGATCATTCGAGGAAAGATCTTGAGATGCATCAGATGGAGCATTCATGTCATCATTATTAGGAGCAACACTAGCCTAAAAGATTATCTTATTATCATTGTACCTTTTGTCAAATGCAAATGGAATTGTATCATCTTTCTTATTATGACTGAAATATAATTGTGTTTCTTTTTAACCCTTTTGTATCATATCTATATTGCTTTATGATTGTCATTTAATTGATAAGACTTGATAATCAAATAAAATTCACATTATCTTGATATTATATTGAAAAGATGGGAAAAGCATAATGAGCTCTTTCTGCACTTTGAGTGTTAAGATCGTGAATCCTTTACACTCAACACATGCCTGTCACAATTTTATGTTAACCTTTCTTGACTTCCAAGAACCATCCATCATGAAAAACTATCGAACCCAAGTAAAACTCACCCAGTTCAGTCAAAAGACATTATTAAGACCTAAACACTAACCAATCCAATCCAAATACAAAAACCACTAAGCCAACAGTCATTCGGTCCTTAAACTATCAACAAAACTAGCCAAACTTGTCAGAAAAGCCATCAAGCACCATAAGTCAAGAAAATGACCATCTAAGCATTAAACCATCCAAAAAGGGTCATGATCACAAAGCTTGTCAAGTCTAAAGCATTTCAAACTAAAGAATTAGGCAAATAATTGTCAGAGCTCCTAGTTTAATGGATACCTAGTGATATATAATCATGTATTAGACTTTATGTCATGATCATGTAGTCATATCATAAAGAAAGTTGCACTAACATTATCACATGGTATCATTCACTCATGTTGTCATTGCATAACATCCTTTTATCAATACCACGTGAAGCAAAATCTATTGAAACATGAAGAACATTTTGGTAAGAACCTTTAACATTGGAAATTGACAAATCATAGGTTTTCTTAGGTAAGAACCTTATCTCTCTAAATATCATGTTAAGAAAGTCAAGCCTAATGATGCCAATAAGTTAGTTTCAGTTAATTAACCTAGGTCAAAAGTCAAGCCCAATGATGTCAATAGGTTAGATCTAGCTAATTAGGCCATGTCAAGAGAGTAAAGCCCAAGGACGTTGGTCGATCAAGTTTATCTAATTAGCCTAGGTCATCAAAAGTTAAGGACTAGTGATGCCGATTGGTTAGATCTGACTAATTGGTTAATATCATCAAAAGTCAAAGCCCAATGATGCTGATAGCTTAATTTTGATTAATTGGCCCATGTCAAAAAAAGTCAACCTTAGAGACATCGATAGGTATGGCTGGTTATTTGTCTTTTTGTCAAAAACTTCTGTAACAAAAAAATCTCTGTAAAGAAATCCTTTCAAAGTCAAATGTTGCTGGCCGTGATCTAGCACATTGGTATTCTATCATTTTTAAGTCGAACCTAAGGATCGATCGAGCCTAAGATTGTGGTCTAGGTCTTTCATCTAAAAACCTTTATCAAGAAATCCTTTCAAAGTTCAATGTTGCTTAAACCATGATCCAGTTATTGGAATTTTATCATTTTTAAGTCAAACTTAGGGATAGGTCAAGCTTAGAATTGCAATTTAGGCTTTTATCCAAAAACTTAAACTTTACCTTCTTGCAAAAACCAAAATCACCACTAAAATACTGTTTTTGTCTTGGCGTCATATCAATTATGATTTTTCATCACGAGAACATGAGGTAACATCATGCACATGCAGACAAAATGGTGTCTATCAGTTTTTGCATTATTTCTAATAGTCAGCAATAGCCCAAGAAGGGCAGCTGTAAAACCCTATTTTATCTGAGCCACCATTCAAGGCATTAAAGATTACTATTTAAGGCATCATCGAGGTTATTTGGATAAGCATGAATTAATTATCCATCATTCTTAGGCATGCTAAGGTGTATGGAGAGTAAAAGGTGCATAAAATTCACATTTTACATGTATATATTAATATAGGGCCTCCATGTCATCAAAAATTCAAATTTTATAGGTTGTATAAATACAAAATGTCAGTGTATCAATGCATTTCTTCATGTATTGATACATTGGCTTATTGTATTGATGCAAGGCTTAGCAGTAGCTAAAATCATGATTTTTGGCCAAAATGTATTGATACATAAGTAGCTGTATGCATGCCATAGTGTATTGATACATTATTCAATGTATCAATACATCTGGGCAAAATTTGTTCTATGTATCAATACAAAATGCATTATATTGATACACATACGTAAAATGGCCTAGTTCATGACATTTTCATCCCTTTGCACCATTGCATCAAAACTCGAAGTGGACCACATTTTTGGCACCAAAAATAATCTAAATTCATGTTAGCCTTCAACATTAGACTTGTGATTGGATCAATTAAATTTTTATTGTCCAAATAGCCAAGACAAGGGACATTTTCATAACTTAATGCATATTGTTAAAGACATTTTTTTACTTTTTAATGGTTCAGCTGCGTAAAATGGCCTTGATCCACTATTTTTGCTAAGCAAGCCAATGAAAGTAAGAGGTAGCTGAGCATAGTACCTTATCCATACTTAAGGTACATGTACTAAATCCCCAAATACCCTTACTTTTTATATTTTTTCTTCACTATTCACATGGCTATATAGGCCAGCTTTAGCTTAGCTAAGAAGGGACTCACAGTCACTTTCACATATTTCTCTACACATAACATCCTCTGAAAAACCTTAAAGTATTCCCATTTTCATAGCCTCCCCTACTAGTTGCAAAAACCACCATATTAAGCCATTTTTGCTTTTTTTCTTCTTGCTAACTCATAGCAAGTAAGAAAAAGCTTTAAGGCAACATCTTTTGCTTGGAAAAAAGTCATCTTTGTAGAGGAAAAGCTATTGTAGTATATTCTCTCAACTTACCCTTTTATGCTTATTGCTTTTTCGTAATGCTAGTGACCTTTTTCATACAACCTTGAGCCTTTGTAGGTTCCATGGATTTTCTTTAGTGTCTTGGTCATGATCTTTTAATTTTGTCATGCAATAATGCATAAAAACCATCTTTTAATGCTGTCATGAAATTTCTAGTATATGTTCAGGTCATTAAAACATATTTTTTTATGCCTATATCATGTTTTATGCCTCTATAAATATATTTTGGTATATCTATGCACGTACTTTGCCTAAAAATTATGTCTTTATGTGGTCATGAAATTTTCAGCATGTGTTCATGTCAATAGAACACTTTTTTCTATGCTCATATCATGTTTTATGCATTAACAAACATATTCTTATATGTTCATGTGTTATTCATACTTTTCTTGCATTTTTAACACGTTTCTTGATGTTCTAGCATGTTTTTTTATCATTTGATGCCTTGTTTGGATGTTTTATATAATTAAAGATATTTACTTGGTATCTTGTTCTTGTTGTAAAAATCTACATAAAAAAACCTCTAATTTAGGTTTATATTAACCGCGATAAATGAGGATTAATATGGACTTAATGTTTTTTTATCAATTGGTCCCTAATCTTGGGGAAAAAAGTCAAGTTTTTCATATCTAGATTCAAGGTTAAATGAGGCTAACTGCTCTGATTTTCACAAAATAAAAATGTCTCTTTAACTCGTCCTAAGCTATTTGTGCCTTGATTTTGTTGTTTAAAGCTTTTGCTAGTGACATGGTTAATAGGGTTTTCCATCATTCCAAACTACTTCGAGATTGTGTGAATGAGCTTGTGAAGCCACTATCACTGACCTCTATTTTGTCACGGACATTTGATTGTCCATAGTCTAAATCTATTTCGAGGAAACCTAAAAAAAATTAAAAAAATCCCCTATTTTGTGTTGGCAACACTAGAACCATAACTTAAAAAATCATTTCCAAACCTTAAACAATTTATCATGGATTTTTTGATATTTTCCCTTAAAGGGCATAAATTAACTTTCTAACAATATCTCGTTTGCCCTTGGATGATTTCGGATAAGGAAGTTATGATTTTTTGATCCTTTATTGTTTGGAACCCCTAGAATTAATGATTTATATTCTGTTTGAGTTGTTTTGGCCTATCAATTTTTAAAATATTTTTCCTAAAACTTTAATGAAATCCTCTTTTCGAAGGTATCACTCGTAATTTAATGATTCCAAATAAGTTAGGTATGATTTTTTAAAGTACTATACCATATCCTCTATACATGCTATTAGTATCGAATTAGACCTAACTTTAAAAATTATTTCCTCTAAAAAAGCAATTTTTAAGTTTTTTGAAACATTTTTATTTTAACCTTTATCAAGTCACCTTTCCAATGCTACCTTATCCGACCCCTAAAACCATCAGACCAGTCCAAAATAAAATCAGAAATAAGGATAGCATGAAGCTATCCCTTGTTTCAGCATTTATCAGAATTAATTTTTTGAAATCCCCACTTTAAGGCATTTAGATACCTCTAAATGAGTCCAATCGATCCTATAGAGTCAAAACATGTATCAACCCCTTAGGCTCGGATCAAGGCATGAGCATTTTTCAAATTTTATCATTCCTATTTTGTCAATTTCTTATTTTTAAATGAAAATTGTTGATTTGGTCAAAAATTGCCAAAAATGTCATCTTATAAAGAAATTATTGAATCTTTATTAATTTATGTCTTTTGATCTTGTCTCTCCAAAAATTAGCAAATTTTCACCTTCGAGGATACTCTAACCTATTTTTCAAGGGGATTCTCCAATTTCGTTTTTCAAAATGTCACTCAAAAATCAAATTTTGTGTCTCTTGGATTTTTTCATTTTTTTTAGAAAAGCCAAACCCGTTTGTAAGCCTTAATTTATCTATTAAATTAAACATGTCTCCAAGATTGTTGGTCTAGTTATTTCTAGATAACTAATGACAATCACAAGATATATTATGATTGGTCCCTCCTCTTTCCTTTTTTTTTTTTGTGTGATTCATCTTATGCAATGTTATCTTACTTTCATATGCCTTACTACCATGTTTTCCTTAGTGTTGCATTGATATTTCAAAATTATTTTTGAAAAATCACAAGGTAATCTTTTGTTTTGGTATCTCTCCAATGCTCGATATAAAATATCTATTTTTCAAAATTAAATCTGAAAATCATTTTTAAATAAAAAATCTCTATGTTCCCTACCTATTTTTAAATAAAAATATAAGATTCAATTTTTTTGCAAAAACCCAAATTTATCACCTTGCACAAATTCATGTATATAAGGGGGTTATATCAAAATAATGACAAGTCAAAACTGAGGAAACCATAACCAAGTTAAAACATAGCTAGAAGACTAATTTTGGGCATTGTAGGGATATTATACTTCCTTATGCGTAACCAACTCCCGAACCTAATAATCGAATCTCTAGACCATGCAAACCATGGAATCAATGTTTCAAGTTTTGTAACTTGGAATATCAATTTCAATAAGCGTTCGTGCATGTGTAGCCCAAGTGATCGGTGGCAACTTTAAGTGTTGGTCAATTCACGGTGGCCATCCAAGATTTGTTTGATGAGTGATTTGTTTGATAGTCATATCTTATGTTACAAAGGAAAAGCTCTGATCGAAAAGACTCTCCTTTGTTGAGAATTTAATCATTTCCCTCATGTATTTAAGTCATCTGCATTTCCCACCTAGCAAGGATATCTGGAGGCATGTTGCAGCACATTTCCATGTTATATTGCTTAAATTGATTAAGCATTTTTTCAATCTCATGCAACCGTTCAATGACAGAATGACCATCAACCATATGATAATTATTAAAATGACTAACAAGAAATTTTTACTTGTTACTTCTTCAGTCATGTAACTTGCCTCCAGTTTATCCCATAACTTTTTGGTAGTAGTCTTGTTTTGATATTTAATGAACAAGCTATTTGACAGAACACTCATTATGTGGTCTATGCATTAATAATTGGCATTGTCCTATTTCTGTGTTTTTTCGATCTAAACACCTAATTTTGCCCAGATTCTTTTTTCAGTAGTCTTAGTTATCCAAAACCAAGAAAATAATTGTCCCCCTGATGGAGGTCGACCTCTATTAGGTAATTTACACATTTTTGTAACTTATTCTATCACATACAAATGGTTGTATTGGCACGTGATAGAAAAAGTGCCATTGGAAAATCAACTTTAGATAAAAAGGATGAATATTGAAGAAAAAATTTTGTTTTTAAATAATTTCTTGGCAAATTTTGAAAACTATTTCTATAAATGATATCATGGTCGAATTTTTTATTTTTAAGAACTTTTTGAGATTTTTTTGTAAAACTTGGAAGGTTAATGTCGTATAGTTTTACTGATGCCTATGCAATATTTATGCTGAAACGTACTTTGAAAAATAAAAAATATGTATTGGCATTTTCTACCACTAGGTATCAAATTGTCAATTTTGTTAATTAATTTTGAATTTCTCATAGTATCGTAAGTATTATGCTCGTGAAAATTTTATCGGTAAAATTTTTTTCGAATTTTAGAATTCTACCTTTTTCACTTTTAATAGTTAATATTTTGGATAATATGTTGTATTTAAACCATTTTATATAAGTTTTGATGTATTTTTTCAATTTTCTCAGTTCCAAAATACAAGCTTTCCTTTATTTATAAAATTTTCAGTGGAATTTTCTTAAGTTTTGGACTTCAAAATTCTTTAAATATTCCCACTAAGTTACCATAAAATTAATTTTGAAAAATTCCAATCCATTTTTTAAACCTATATCTAGCATTGTAGACTTGATCATATTAATGACAATTGGATAGCCAAGTTATGCAAACAAGGATATCTAGATCCATTTGATTATGAATAATACGGAACATGTGAATGTTATCTCCTTGGTAAAATGAGCAAGTCACCCTTTACTGGTAAAAGCAAAAAATCTATAGATTTGTT
Source organism: Adansonia madagascariensis (assembly GCA_038381835.1). Lineage (NCBI taxonomy): Eukaryota > Viridiplantae > Streptophyta > Magnoliopsida > Malvales > Malvaceae > Adansonia > Adansonia madagascariensis. The sequence goes on from JBBYHL010447516.1 coordinate 41,652, forward strand.
AGGCTTAGTAAATTTAGATGTATGTGGATCAACGAATACAATGCTTAGAAATTGGTATTCTTATTTCATTATCTTTACCGATGATTACTCAAGGTATGAGTATGTGTACTTAATGAAGTAAAACTTTGAAGCTTTTGAAAAAATCAAAGAGTTTAGGGCTAAAGTAGAGAAATAAATTAGCAAAAGTATTATAGATCTTTTATTCAATCAAGGAAGAGAATACTTAAGTCAAGAATTCTTGGGTCATTTACCAAAAAATGATATTTTATCGCAATGGACTCCACTTGGAACCCCAAAACATAACAAAGTGTCTGAAAGGAGAAATTGAACCTTGTTGGACATGGTTTGTTCCATGATGTCTAAAGTTGACCTTCTGATATCCTTTTGGGAATATTTGTTAGAAACTGTTGCTCATCTTCTAAATATGGTTCTATCCAAATTTATTGATAAGACATTATATAAGATATGGAAAGGTAAAAAGCCAAACTTGTCCTACACTAGGATTTGGGGATGCAATGCTTATGTGATGCATACAGTAATTGATAAACTTGGAGCAAGACCAATCAAATGTAAGTTTGTGAGGTATCCTAAAGAAATTGCTAGATTATATTTTTATAATCACAACGAGCAAAAAATGTTTGTCTCAAAACATGGACACTTTCTAGAGAAAGAGCTTCTACTTGAAGGGTCTAATACAAGTAAAATTGATCTCGAAGAAGTTCAAGAACCACTAATATACATTTCTATGGAACTTTAGCATCGAATGCTCAACCTAAACTCAAAAGACACAACTACTCTATTGATCTAGTAGAATCAGGCAAGCTTTAGAGAGATACAGATTTCTCATGGGCTAGGAAAACTTGCCTTGTGATATTGAACCTACCAATTTCGAGGAAGAAATGTTCAAAATTGATTCCAATAAATAGCTTAAAGCCATAAAATCCAAAATGGATGCCATAGAAGTCAACTAAGTATAGATTTTGGTTGATCCACTTGAAGGGATAAAACACATAGGTTGCAAGTGGGTCTTTAAGAGAAAGACTAATATAGATAGCAATATACGATGTATAAGGCTAGATTGGCGGCAAAAAGTTATAATAAAGTAGAAGGCATTGATTATGAGAAAACCTTTTCACCAGTTGCCATTGTAAAATGTATTCAGATCATGCTTGCTATAGCTACATATCACGATTATAAGATATGGTACATGGATGTAAAAATTGTATTCCTTAACTGGAATTTGCAAGAGGAAGTGTACATGACACAACCTAATGGTTTTACATCTAAGTCAAATCCAAATCGAGTATACAAACTAAGAAATCTATATGTAGGGTAAAATAAGCTTCATAAAGTTGGAATATCAAATATGGTGAAGCAACTAAAGAATTTGACTTCATAAAGAATCCTAATGATCTGTGTGTCTATAAAAAGATGAATAGGCAAGCTATTGTTTTCTTGGAGCTATATATTGATGACATGTTGCTCATGGGAAATGACATGCTAATGCTGTAGGCCATTGAGGTCTGGCTATCTAGACAATTTGCCATAAAGGATTTGGAAAAAAAACAACATATGTTTTGGGAATTAAGATCTATAAAGATAGATCAAAAAGGTTGCTTGGTTTATCACAATCCACTTACATAGGTAAGGTGTTAAAGAGGTTTAGCATGGAAAACTCTAAGAAAAAAAACCTGTCTATGGTACATGGCATACATTACTAGAAGGAGTTGTGTCCTAAAACATTGATGGAAGGACATGTATGGAAGGGTTAAACTCCTTGTTAGGGGTTACTCTATTGCTAGCTTCCAATATGATTAGATTGATAGCAAATTAAAAGTGGTTTTTGTTTACCCTTACTGGTGCTATAGTCAGTTAGAAAGGTTCCAAACATGAAAAGACTATAGACTCAACAACTGAACCCAAATACATTCTCACGAGTGAGGCCACATTAGAGGAAGTCTGGATGAAGAAGTTCACTTGATGAACTTGATGTGGTTCCGAGCATTGTTACCAGATAAAGTGGAGCCATAGCACAAGTTAAAGAACCAAGGTCTCACTAAAAATTCAAACATGTGTTATGGTGATATCACATCATTAGAGATATTATTGAGAGATGTGATATTATTATGGGACAAAAACCTACTGAAAAGAACTTAGCTAATTCTTTCACTAAAGTTCTATCTCAATAAAAACATGATCATCATATGAAGGGTATGGGACTTCGACATATGGGCAATTGGCTTTGGTGCTAGTGGTAGATTATTAGTGTAAACCCTGCAAGCCAATCATTATGGCTTATAAGGTATTGGCATTTAGTTATTTCATGTAATCAAACATGATATTTAACTATTGTATAAAGGAATTTCTTTATCCATAAGATTTAATTGTATCATTGTAATAAATATTTTATGTAGATAAAGCCCATGAAACACATTGGCCTTGCACATGAATTGTAAGGAGTTACAATTATGAGATCCTTATGCATCAATGCTGTGTTTCTAAAAATGTTCATGGTCATCGTATTATCAAGATAAGGCATTCGCAATGCATAAATATTGGCATATGTAAGCCTCTATGCAGAGGATACATGCAATTAATCTCAAAAATTAAAGTATAGAGATATGTGGGGACATCATATGGGTGCTTGTTATGGTAACAATTCACTAAATATGACTTGCTATAGGAGTTCCATTTGGTATTTTACTCAAGTGTTTATGGAAATACTCTCAGGTGTCAATAGTGTACATGATCCTTAGACTTGTGACACTAGGTCATCTTGTATGAGGAGTGTCATGCTTTGATTCCATCATAAACGGGTCCATAATATATAAATGCTTATGGTAGGGTGGTTTGGCTATGGCATGAATCATATGATATGTGAATGAGTGGTCCATAGAAGATTTATCACCTGCAATAACATAAAGGGACATATCTCACATGTTCCTGGCCTGTGTTAACTCAAAGTCCTTGGCCAAGGCAATATTGATTATGCAGTTAACCTATGAGGATTGTATACTAATATAAAATGACCTAAGAGCAGACATTGAACAATGCTTTTGCTAATTCCAAGATATATGATGAAAGGATATTTGAGATACTGAACCATGAAAGGCTTGTCAAAACCATATTGACGCTCCTTTCATGTTAGGTGTCTATGATGCATTGCTAGATACCAACCTTGGTCTATAAATATAAAATATTCTTAGTTGTACTATTATATATTTATTGGCAATATGATAGGGTCCTAATGGGTCACACACATAATGGTGATTAATAAAAATTAATTTGAGACTAGGTTTATATGTTTGATATAAGTAATGGTTACTTAGGCCCAATTTGAATAAGTCCATATAGGCTAGGGGCAAAATTATAATTTTTAAAAATTAAAATTTTATACCCTATGGTACTCATGTTTTTCATCCCACATAGCTGATCGAAGGCTTCAAAAATCAACCAAGAAAACTCCTAAAACCGAGTTTGCATTTTCTCTTAGAAACCCTAAGGGAGTTGGCATAATCTTGGTTCTTCAAGAAGAAAATTATTTTTATCCTTTGTTTTTTGATTGTTAAATCAAGGTCTTATAAGTGTAAGAGAAGATATATTGAAATCTAAGCTGCTAGCATAGCTCTTAGCCATAAAGTCTCTTCTTTATTGAAAGTTTTCTAGGTCACCTGTATAGATACTCATTAGAGGCCGGATGCTTGTATAGCTTTGGTTTATGAAAATCAAGCTTGGTGTTTTTGATAGTTGGATCATGAAATTGTTAAAAGACTTATCAAGATTGAGGTATGTTTGAATCTTGAATAGATCTTTAAGTCTCTTAATTTTAAAGATTGATCAAAATCATGGAAGACAATCCTATTTAGGGAGTCTCATATTAGTTTCTTTAATTTATTTCCAATGTTTTCTTTATGAGTAAATTAGAGAAGTTTTTTAATCTGATTACTTGCTTCCCTAAGATTTCTTACAGATACAAAGTACTTTGTATCGATACAAGGAATGGATTTGACTATCTATATCGATACAAAGAGTTTTATATCGATTCCACATAGTTGTTTTGACACTCAGACTTGTCTATCGATACATTTTGGTCAAAAATTATGATTTTAACTACTATGAAGGCCTAGTATCGATACCACAAGCACATGTATCAATACATTACCCTTTGTATTGATACAGCTTATAAAACTTGTATTTTTGGTGACATTGAGGCCTTGTTCGATACCTAAAGGTCATGTATCGATACTTACACCTAAAAATGTGGATTTCGTACACCTTTGACTCTCCAAACACCTTACCATAGCTAAGTAGAATGGATGACTAATCCACGCTTGTCCAAATGACCTCGATGATGCCTTGAATGAACACCTTTGATGCCTTGGATATTAGCCTTGACAAAATAGGGTGTCTACAATGTTAAAATGCATGAAACTACATAATAGTCCCTAAATCATAGAAAATGACTAAAATGACCTAAAGTGCATTAAATTGCATTATAATTTGTAAATCATAAAATATGACTTAAGTGTATCTATATGCATGAAATGACATAGTAATCTTTAATACAAATTAAGACATAATAAAAAAATTACAAAATGGTCACTTACAGTTTCTAACATCATAAATGCACCCATAAACATTTTTTCTTGACAAACATATACGAATGGCATCATATATGAATTTTATGTACAAAATACCTCATCAACATAAAAATACTTGGATTTAACATCATGCATGCTGGTATAGTCATAATCACAATATCCTCATGGAAATGCATGAACATATAATCATTATCGTACTGCATAAGAATGTCATAGAATACATGTCATATATGATTTTGAACATAAAATAGCCCATCAACATGAACATACATAAGTACACTAACATGCATGGTGATGTTGCCTTAATCATAGTATTTTCATGAAAAATGAATGGACATGTAAATCATGATCGTAGTGCATAAAAATGTCCTAATATGTATGAATCGTACATAACATGAAGAATACATGGCATGGGATAATTAACAAAGTAAGAACAAGGAAAACAACATGATGGAAACAATTATACAATATTGCCAACTTATTTTGAAATGCATGCAAACGTATTTTCTTGGTAACAAAATGACTTTTATGAAGTTTGAAACAAAAAATTATCAAAGAAAACTACAATAAAACGTTTAGAGATCAATGCTTAAAGTTTAGCCATAAACATGGTTTTTAACACCTTTGGCTCAAATATTGCCAAAGTATGGATTAAGATCCTTTGCTCATATAGAAAATAAGGGAAGACATGAGACAAAAGTAGAAATTGAAAGAAAAACAACCTTAGTGCTGAAGCTAGAAGAAAAACCACCATCTTTTCCTTTTTTTTTCTCTTTTTCTTCTTTGGCTAATCACCTTTCATTGCCACGCAGTACCACCCACTTCTAGACAATGCATTAATGCTTGCTTGTAAGCAATCTCTCTACAATGCTAGGTGTCTTATTTAGGGCTGAAACCCTTCTAAATAAACCATGTTTTCAGTTAATTTTGGTGGACAATCTCAGCTGCATGCCTTCAAAAAGAACTTCACTCCAAATGGCCATATCTTGGCTTTATGTAAGAAAAATGATTTAGCTTTGACTCAAAATAGCCATTCCTTGAAATTCAACTAAGCTAGACTCAAAATAGTTAGAAAATAACTAAACTAGATGCCATTTAGTTCCTATGTATGATTTGAGCATTAAACTTATTTATCCTAAGCTCATTTAAACTTTAATGGCTTAATCCATGTGGGTGGTTCTCATGCATATATTTCAATGTAAAAATGTTTATGAAGGACCTCTTGTATGGTTATCTAGTGCTCCAAGGCCATTAGGAAGATGAAATGTAAGAAAGGGGTGAAAAAGCTTGCTCGTAGTGAAAAATTTCATGCAGTATTGATACATTGGTTTTTTATATTGATGCAAGTGTTTCTGAGATTAAAAATCCATGAAAAACAAGACACTGTATCGATACAATATGGCTTTCATGAAATTTTTAAATTTTTTTTCAACATGGTCCCTAGGCATGTCAAACCTTCCCCAAAAAATTTTTCACCTGGCACCTTATTGCTATAGTGCCTAGCAACACAATGCCCAATAGTCATCCTCATTTTTTATTTTTAATATTTTGTTTTATTACCTTCTAATTAAGTCCTAGGATGTTAGAAATTGGTCCAAGAAGAGAGATAGGTACATTTCATCTAAAAATCTCTGATTTGGTTATAATTTGTTTGAAATGGATTTGGAGAAAATTAGGTGTCTACAGGTATGACTAGACACCTATTAAAATTACAACTTGTATTACAAGACTTGAAGCTTTAATTTTACAGTCTATATATTCCAAAGTTCATTAGGAGGTTTTGAAAGTCAGTTAAGTGTAAGGAACGTTGGCAACCCCATGATTCTCTAAATCAATACCTTTTGGCAACATAATATTTCAATCTCAATTTTTCTTAATTTTTGTAATTTCACTATTTGTATATAATCCTCTTTTTACAATGTATGAATTTTTGAAAAAAATAAATCCAATTTTTGTAAAAAGAATTTAATATCATTACATAACCCAGAAGAGTGGCGATAGGTAAGGTTAAAAGATTTCCAGATTTAATTTAAAAAGAGTGTTCCATACGAGGATTAGAGGGATACTAATTTGAACATTGCCTCAATGGTTTTTTTTCAAAAAAAAAAATCTAATTAAACACATGAATGTAAAACTTTTCACTAACAAAGGAAATGTGTTAGTAAATAGTAAAAAAAATAATAAATATGGCAGAAACTAAACACATGAAAGCATAGAAAAGAGGGACAGTAGGGATGTATCTTGTAATTATCCTTGATTATTTAGAAATAACAAAATTAACAATTTAGGATGCTTTTGGATTTGTTGGTTGCTTAAGGCATGAAAATTGAGGTTTTGCTTGAAAAATTTAGGGTAACTCAAGAGAGAGAAAAACTTGATTTTAGGAGAAATTTTAAAAATCAACATTGAAAAATCCATATGGATAGGAAATTAGGTAATTTTGGAAAATGAAATATTTTTGAGTATTTTAAATAAAAAGATGGATTTAAAAAGAATGAACTGGTAATTTAAATAAAAAACAAAATTAATTAATTCTTTTAGGGCATTTGCCATTAATTTGAGCTTGATGAGATCCATATGGCACGTGACTCCATCAGGGAATTAATCGGATATTTTTCCAAGGTATCTGATTGCCTCAAAAAGGTTATTCAAGAAAATAGATTAATTCTATTTAATGCTAAGAACAAGGGACAACTTCCCGTTGTTTACCTTTCTGAATTTATTTTGAACTCATTCAAAGGTCTTAGATGGAGAAAAGGATACTATCAGAAAGGCAACTCCACAGGGATTAATATAAAAATACTCTAAAAGTCCTAGAAAATCACTTTCCAAGAGGAAATAATTTTTAAACTTAGGTTTGATTTAACACTACAAGCATGTGTAAGGAAAAAGGTGCAGCAAACTTTGAAAAATCTTCACGGACTCATTCGAAATTATTAAATCACAAACGATAATTTTTAAAAATGAAATTTCATGCAGCTTCTAAGAAAAATATTTATAAATTTATAAAAAAATCAACTAGTGGGACAAAATGGCCTAAACAGAATATTAATTGTTAATTCCAAAGGTTCTGTACAACAAAGATTCATAAAATCATAATTGCATTTAAGGGAAACGAGATACTTGAAAAGGTAATTTAATGCCTTTAAAGGGAAAATAACTAGAAAATTTTGAAAAAATCATCTAGGGTTGGAAAACAACTTTTCAGGTTAGGTAACAATGCTACCAGTATCGAAATAGGGGAATTTTCAATTTAGGTTTTCTAAACACAGTTCAAGGTGTCAAATACACAAATGTCTGACAATTAGGGTCTATGGTAGTGGAATCATAAGTCCATATGAAATATCAGGGAATTGGGCAAGTTGATGACCTTTTACCATGCTATCAAGTCATAATGCCAAGACATCAAGTATATTGTAAAAAAAAAATTAAAAGCTAAAAAAAATATTTTGCCTTATTAGGCCAAGAATCCAAACAGGTAAGCTTGATTTTTCCCTAAGATTTGTAAGAGTGTTTTGTAGGAAAAACTTAAGCCAACATTAATCTCATTTATTTGAGATCATGTGAGCCTAACTTCGGAAGGTTTTATATGAAACATGGTGACAAACACAAAAAAGAAAAGGCATCAAGAAAGCATTTTTAATCACATAGAGCAATCAAACATGGAATCAAATGGCAAAAATGTGCTTGAGCATTAATAAGACAACATTTTAATCAAAGAGAACATGCTAAAAATGTAAGAAATGCATGAACATTTAAGAAGATGCCTGAAACAACATGAAAGATGATATGAATAGGGGAGAAACAGTTTTTATGGCAAGAAACACATGGTGAAAATTTTTACAATACTAAAAGACATGACTTTTATGTTATCAAATCAACACAAAATACAATCGAGCTTAAAAAGAATATTTCATGGCACAAGAAACATGCATGGAACCTACAAAATGGTCATATTCATATGTAAAGGTTCACTAATATGGCATGAGAAATGAAATAAACACTAAAATAAATAGAAAAGATATGAAAATATACCAAGAAGCTTTAAAATCCTTGCTTTCAAAAGCTCCAACACTTTTTCTTACTTTTTTCTCCTAGTTTCTAATAGTTTTTAGCTCATTTTTTTCCCTTTTTTTTTGCTATAGATTAGCAAGAAAGAGTGGCCAAAGATGAGCTCAAAGGTTATACTAATAATAGAAAGGGTTTTGGAGAAAAAAATGCTTGAGTAAAAGGGTTTTTAAAGGGTCTTTGAGGGGCTGTAGAAGGAGCTGCGGAAATGGAGTTTTCTAGCTAAGGAAGCACATTAAAAATGAAAATGTTTTCTGTGTTGCAAAGTCAATGTTGGTTGTTTTAGAGCAAAAAGTAAGGGCATTTTAGAGTTCTCCCTTTATGCCATAGAGCAACTCCATGTACTATGCTCAACATTCTACATTTTCATTGGTTTTGGTAGCCAAGGTGATGAAGCAAATTGCTTTATGCAGTTGCAAGTGAAGAAAAGCCAATCATACCCTTGAATAAGCTATATTTTCCATCAAAATGTCCCATTTTCTAGCCATTTAGGCCTCAAAATTTGATAAATCCAATCCTAAGCCCAATAATACGACCTAGTATGAATTTGAGTGATTTTCAAAATAAAAATATGATCAAACTCATGCTTTGAATCAATGGTGTGTGGGGGAAAACCATGGCATGAGTTAGGCAAAAATGCCTAAATGTATAGATAGAAAAAACACTATATGAATATATCTGGGTTTTTTTGGGTGTATTAGTACATTCACCCTATATATTGATACACTTAGGTCTAAAAATTGTATTTTAGCTACTGCCAAGCCTGTATCAATATATTTGTCCAATATGGCAATACAGTAAACAAGTGTATCAATACATGCCCCATTTATATCAATATAACTCAAGGTTTTTGCAATTGGTGACATGGCAGCCATTTTATTGATACCTTAAGTTTATGCATTGATACAATCAAGTAAAAATGTAAATGTTATGTACATTTGGCTCCCCAAACACTTTACTTAAGCTAGGAATGATGGGAAATGGATTTGTGTTTACTAGTTTGAGGTTTATGGATGCCTTGAAATGCTTACATGGAGGCTTGGATAAAATTTGGTGTCTATAGCTCCCATCAAGTCTCTATAAGTATGGTTCACAAAAACTTATTAAAAACATTTAAAAATATATTTCTAATGCTCTAAATTAGCTTTAAATTCAAGCATTTTATTTAAATGCCTCTAAGTTATTTTTTAAAAAACTTATTTAATAAAGCCAAACCTTAACTCAATCATTGATTAAAGGAGCTAAGGCTTTAGCTTGAGGATTCTTTTATGAAAATACTAACACAAACACTTCAAACAAATATTTTATCAAACATGTAGCATACTACATATTATTACTTGCCAGCAACTAAGAAACCATAATCCTTAACACCAAAACTAGCTTGGTTGAGCATCAAAGTCAAGGCATGCTCGTTTATCATGCATTTTCATCTCAATTCTCAGTGGTTTACAATCAAAGTGTAAAAAGTAAGTTTAATTACAACTTAATAGCATGCTTATCACTTTAAATCAAGACTTCAATCATTTAAGCTTAGATCCCAACAGCCAAACTCATTATTTCATCAAATTAAGTATCAATTTAAGCTTACTAAGCTTATTCTAACTTGATCCATCAAAATCATGCAAGACATACCATAACAGAATCTAAAATCTAGAAGAATCAAATGCAGCCTAAATTAAGCATGCTTTCTTAAGCTTGTTTGAACCTAATTTCATCTTATGAACTAAGGATTTCATATTTAAACCACATAATTTGAGCATAAAATTCTTTGATCTTAGCTCAATTAATCTCAAAGCATTAAGATCTCTTGAAAGTGAAATAATTAAACCTAGATATTAGCCTGATCTTATGTTTGAACACTAGGTTGAGCTAAATGATCATGATGTCAATTTATTTCTTAAATTAATCAACAAAAAATGCATTAATCTCATAAATTGAACTTAAACCTAGCTCGAATCAAGAAAATAGCATCATCTCAGCCAGAACAAGCATGGCTAAAACTTAGAGAAGTTTAAACAATGATGGTCGCATCATATATAAATAATACCAAGCAACATTCAACATCAAATCATTCTATAAGCTTAAAAATTAAAAATATTAAATAAAAAATTACCTAATCAAGCTTCCTTTCTTCCAAGAAAATGAGAGAAATTGAGAGAAAATTCTAGGTATTTTTTGGATATGTTTAATGTGTGTGAATATTAATTAATGTTTATGTTGATACCCAAACACTTCTATTTATAGGCAAAGTGTTAGTGAGCTAACCTTAAATCACTTAAAGTGAGATAGACTAACTACTAACCTCCCCAAAAAAATTATAGCAAAATGACCTTTGTACCCTTAATAAATTAGCAGAATTTCCATGTTTATCACATGGGTAATTTAGCCAAGCTATATTTATTGCCTAACTATGTACAATTTTTCTTTTCATCCAAATAATCATGAAATATTCTTGTAAAAGTGCAATTAGATTTTCCTTTCCATAGAAAAAATGTCCATTAATGACTTTCCTTTAAAAAAATTTAAAATTTCTTATCTAAGACCTCTCGAATTAAGCCCTTAGGAATTTCCAGCACTTTGATTCCTAAGGTTTTTCATGACTTGATCTTGATTACACTTTCTTAATCTAAAGTTTTTATTCAATTTTATTTTGGTGTAATCAATTTTGAAATTCAAGCTCTAAAACTCTTCTAATTTAAAGATATAACTCTAGGCAATAAGGTTAACTTTTTATAGTTACTTTTCATTAATTGTTGACTTTTGATTGACTTCTAAAATGAGTCTTCTTTTTCATCTAAACAACCTTAATAACCAATCTACTTTATCCAAGAGGCATATACCAATCAACTTTTGTCATACTCAAATTTTTTAGACCTAAGTCTCATTTTTCTAGATTCTACTTTTCCCCTTAAATCAAACAATTAAGCTTAAATGCCTTATTTCATTGAACTAAGCCATTGAGACATCCTGAAACCTTAACTAGACATTGTTATTATTAATAACTCATCCAAAAGGATTTGAACATAGAAAATTCTAATCAACCCTTAAACTAAGAAAAAGTCAATTAAAGGCATGGATAAAATGGGGTATTTACAAAGTTTGACATAATTAGAAGCCAACTATCTTAGTATTCTGCTTTCAGAAGCAACCATGAATAAATCAAAATAGAACTTAAAAATTGTTAGAGCACAATGTAGGATATCACGAACAAACATGAACTGGCTTCAAGGTATACCAATGCCACAATCTTTAAGGTTTATTAGCCCTCACCATAGGTTTCTTTTTAAAGAATTTCTGGCCTATAGACCTCGAGGATGCAACAAAGCCCAATAACTAATTGCATATTGCACTGATGTAATTAGTCCACTAAGCACTAAGCAATTTACTACAAAATTATCAAACTTATATAAAGAATTTATGTAGCAACCGTTTATGGAAGAAATTTGAAAAGTTTAAATACAAGGGAGAATAAGAATTAAAAGATTTTTCAGTACATTTTTGTGAAACCAAATAAGCCTATATATAGAGATTAATATGTATCTATTGGAATAGACATACCTTGTCTAAAATGTGTTTATACAGTCACAATTAATCAAAATAGTTTGTTTGTATTTAACAAACAAATGATTCTCTAACAAACCTATTTGTTCAAACATCACTTGTCTAAAAGAATGTGATGGTTTATAATAATCAAACCACCATTCATATCTGTCTAAATTAGATAAAAATAAAATTAATTAAAATATTAATAATTTTTCACCTACATATGACAAGTTCCTTATAATATAATGATATTAATTATTATATTAATGCACCATTAAACCTAATTTACTATGGACACATAATTCTCTATATATAAATAGCATCATAGTATTAGTTCTTTTCCAATGTAGGATTCCATCCCATGCAATATTTTGAAAGGGTCCACCAAATACTACTTGAAAATCTAATGTTAATAGATCCTCTTATCAATAAAATAGCTAACACTATGTAAGATATGAAAATAGTATCAATTACAAAGATAATCTTGATTGGTAACAACTCTATCTTGTTGATGTCGCTTAAGAAATTGATCTTTTAAGTTTAAAAGATAATCTCTTTATTTGTTGATATTTGTGTATAGAAGTCATTGGATATCAATCTTGAATTGTCTAAGGAATTTATGCATGAGATACATAATATTCCTAATACATCAATTTTTGGAATAGTAAGGGTAAAAAAATGAAAAGAACTATTCCTTATAAAGTCTTATATCTAGATTGAATGTTATTCACAACATAGAGATTGCACATAAAGACTTTAGTAGACTTATGGCTCGTTGAGTAGACGTGATATGTAAAAAAAGAGGTTGTAAACACTCTTAATAAAGTCTACATTACAAGAAGAGAAGTCATAAGTCACTTTTTATCATAAGTCGCTTTTTATGGATTTTTGGTTAATCATAAAGTACTTGCTGGCATAGGATAAGGAAAGTTACGAATGAGTGTAGAGTGTGAATATGTTTCTTTGTGTCTTATATTCAATTTAAAAGTTCAAGCCTTAGCCACCTTTTAAACATACACTCTGCATAAGAACCAATTTGCATAATTTTCTTTAGGATGCCTACATTTGCAATATTGGGTAATAAGTATATATTACCTTACAATGACATGTTTCAAAAAATTATTCTAAGAGTTTTTTCCTCTTAAAAAGGGATGGAAATCATAGATTGTATATTTTATGAATTAAGTGTGTTTGAAGAAAAGATATATATCTATTTAAGGTGGTTATTCATTCTTCAAGTGATGACTATTCATCTAATAGTTGACTTTCTGTGAAAAGGTATTAATTCTAAGAGTGATGGTTTTTAAAAAATAGTTATGTTTTCACGAAAAAAGAGTACTTTCAAGAAAAGGTGTTTTTAACACCTATTGGTGTTTTTAAATATCTTCCTTTACATTTAAAGCATTAATTCAATAATTTTTTACATTTAATAAATCATCATCTTACTCTTAAATTTTTCAAGTGTTTTAAAAAAAAAAAACTTGAAGTGCAATCTTGTTTTTCTTTGAGTAGGCATTACATCTGGAGAATAACATTTCCAAGAAACCATTTGCACCATAATGGGAAAACTATTTTCCTAAAGAAACTTCATGAAAGTGCCTTACCTATAGTTATTTTCACTTATTATTCTTCTTTTTCTCCATTATTGTTCCATTTGATTGCATTAGTCTAATCCCTAATATACAAAAATTCGAGCTTGAGTAAGAAATATAAAAAAAAATTTTATTTATGACCCAGCCCAGCCCATAGACACCTTTGGAACTAATTTTAAGAAATATTAAAGTTTTTGGAAGTCAATTTAAAGGGTTTTAATTAAATTGAGTATGCAAGAAAGCTAAATGGATGGTTAATTGTGTAGCAAACCAATTAAAGCATGGGATGTCAAATTAGGTTCTTTTGCCTTTAACCTAGTTGGTCCTTAACTTAGTTAAAGATGGCTACAATACCTTGAATTTTGTTAGAAAAGAACTGTAGAAGTATGAGTTGTAGAAGGTTGATTGTATTGATGATGTAGACTTCATGTTATATAAATAATATTTTCTTTTAG
>JBBYHL010447517.1:6227-16563 GCA_038381835.1 Adansonia madagascariensis
GGTTTTTATGTAAATATCTTAATTAAGTTAGTGTTACTTGACTCGTAACACCGATTCAACCACTTCTTTTATAATTAGTATATATACTAATGAAATGAATAAATGTTATTTAATATAAAAGTTTAAATTCCTTGTTTTTATTTTTTTTTTGAAATATATATTTACTTGATTCAAAAAACTACTCACTATCTATTTTAACCTCTTATTTTTTTTTTTTACTTTCTCTTTATCTATTTTTTTCGCCCACATTGGGTGTATGGAAATCTAATTTATTATAAAATTTACGATTAAATTGGTGTTACAACTTAAGTAATACCAATCTAATTAAAAAAATTTACTTAAAACTCCAAATAAAATTTTAACAATCAAATAAAAACTAAGGTTGTTTATACCTTTTAATTTTTATTAAAAAAAATAAAAATTACTCAACTCTTACGAAAACTGATCTTCTTTTACTTAAATAATCTTCTATTTATTTAAAACAGAACCGATATAGTGAATGACGAAAAAAAGTTATTCACTAGCTTTTACTTATTATTTTTAAAAACACTACCATTGTTCACTTACAAAGTAAGATGTCAAATTTGAATACAATAATATTATTATAAATAATATATTGATTAATTTTTTAAAAAGAAAAAAACTTAAACGCAAAGTCTTTTACATATTAACATTTCTTCCTTATTAATTATTTATGATCATGAAATCGACTATTAAATATTTTTGCTAATTACTTTTTTGAAATTCCTCCAAATTCCATTGGCTTTATGTATGGCCTCATCAGATCTCATTAATTGAACCTTATCCTCCATCAAGACTTTACTCTTCCCTCGGGAATTTCCTGTCGACTCCCGAGGCGTCGGCTTGGATTGATCATTATTAATCTTTCCTACTTAGAAATCAGCATCTTCACAAGTCTGCTCTTTTAGACGCCACGCCCCAATGGATTCTACAGCTAAAGAGGTAGTCCGAGAGCTCCCCGGACTCATCAAAGTCTACAAAGATGGTTCAGTGGAACGCATCTTCGGCTCATCATACGTGCCTCCATCACTTCAGCCAGACCCTCAAACTGGTGTCTCCTCCAAAGACATAACCATCTCAGATAACCCTTTAATCTCAGCTCGCCTTTACCTCCCAAAACTAACCGAACCCATTGAAAAGCTTCCCATCTTAGTTTACTTCCATGGCGGAGGCTTTTGTCTTGAATCCGCTTTTTCATTCCTTGACCAAAGGTATCTGAATGCTTTGGTCTCTGAAGCTAAAGTTTTAGCAGTCTCAGTAGAATACAGGCTGGCCCCTGAACATCCTCTTCCTGCAGCCTATGAAGATTGTTGGGCTGCTCTTCAATGGGTAGCTTCTCACTCTTTCGACAATGAAGTCAGGAAAGATCCATGGTTGTTGAGCCATGGTGACTTTGATAGGCTTTTTATTGGTGGTGACAGTGCAGGAGGCAATATAGTTCATAACATAGCTCTCCGAGCAGGGGCTGAAGGGTTGAAAGGTGATATTAAGATTTTCGGAGGCTTCCTTTCCCATCCTTACTTCTGGGGCTCCAAATCTGCAGGCTCTGAGCCTACCACTGATCAAGACATGTCATTGCCAACTTTGGTTTGGGAATTTGTTTATCCGTCATCTCCTGGAGGCATTGACAACGCCCTTATCAATCCTTTTGGCGCTGGAAAACCAAGCCTGGTGGGACTTGGATGCTCAAAGTTGCTAGTTTGTGTTACTGAGAAAGACCAGCTTAGAGACTGGGGAGTTCTGTATTACAAGACAGTGAAGGAAAGTGGATGGAAGGGAGAAATTGAGCTATACGAAACCAAGGAAGAGGATCATTCTTTCCATATTCTGAATTTCGGCACTGAGAACTCGAAAATAATGATCAAAAGATTGGCTTCTTTTCTTGTCTGCTAATTAATCTCATCACCTTTAATTTAGTTGGTGTTTTCATCAGTAAAATAACAGTCATCAATAGACAGATGGCTTTTCCTGTTACATTTTATTTTGTTCAATCAATTTCATACTTTGAGTGTGTTTTTTTCCATGGCTGTCACATTTTGGACATGTTTGAGTTTCACATCCAAACTAATCTGATTGTAGTGGAAAGACAAAAATGAAACGATGGGTAGGGTGAAAAAAAAATTTATTAGTTTTTGGTATAGAAAAGAAAAATATGATGAAAGAAAATAAAAAAAAAAAAAAGTGAGTTAAATTTGTACATTTACATCATTATTTAATTTTTAATGTATTATCTTAATTTGTTTAAATATAATAATCATATAATATAATTTTATATTTTTATCTTTCTACTTTGTTTTTTTTTTTTTATTCTATCAAGCAAATTCTTTTTTTTTTTTTCGGTGTTGGGGTCTGATAGTGATACTATAGAAATGAAGGGTCAAATATGACAACTTTTTAATGCGTGTTACATTAGTTTTTGGATTTAACTTTAAAATTAACCAGACCAAAACCAATTGTGTGAAGAAACTAGACCTGTCGATGGTTGGAATAATCAATCCGATTTAAAAAATTGAATTTATATTAAATCAAGTCTTGATATGATGTTTTGTAATTTAAATTTAAATTATTATTTATTTAAAAATAATTTAATTTAAATTTATTATAAAAATTTATTAATATTAATATAAAAATAAATTTTTATTTTTTAATATTTTTGAATAATTATATATGCTTTCAAAATTAATTGGAATCAAATTTGAATAAAAAATTAAAAAATTCAAATTAAGAACTGACTCGCCTATGATCAATATTAGAGAATTTCAATTTTGACAATTAAATCAACTCTTTGTGGATCTTCTGTATCTCTGGACAAAATTGTCAAAATCACTATAGTCGAAGATAGAGATTTTACAATGCAGCAGTATTCCAAACTTATGTGAACCAAATTGGTCCATATTTTCTTATTTTTGTTATGATACTAATACATTGATGCCAATATCTTTCAACAGATACCAATATCTTTCAAGGAATTATTTCAAGTTTACTAATATTATTTGATATTTTATTTATAAAATATTTATACATACAAATACACTTTCATTACATCAATTTATATATCTATTAGTATTTTTTTCACTTATGTCATATGTGAGTACTCATTATTTTATTTATTTTAAAATATATAATTTTTTATTTTATAAATAATTAAAATTAATAAATGCATGAACAGCAAGAGTTTATTCAATTTTTAAATTTATAGTTTATTATTTTTTTAATTTCAATATAAAATTTAAATTTATGAAAATAAAAAGCCAATATAAATTTGTTTTTTTATTTTTTATCAAATAAATTCATTTGTGCTTTAAGTTAATGAAAATTAAAACTCTAAAAAAAAAAGATAGCTAATATAAAATTTAACTCTTTTTTATTCGTAATTAAATAAATATATTTAATGAAAGATTTTTAATCAAATTAAAATTCTTACTTATAAATTGGATATATCTTATTAAAAGTAAAAATATTTGTGAATGTAATTTAAAAATACAGTGAATACATATAACTACTTTTATCAGTTGAAAAGATTCTTCGTATTTGTGCTTTTGTATAATTATAAATTATAGATATTGATATGCAATTATATATAGTAAAATTATAATTTAATAGGCAAAATTTTCAAACTTCAGGTAAATGAAATTATAAATATAAAAATACTAGAAAATTAGTAAAATAATGTTTAATAGCCCAATTTAATAAAAATATTGAATGAAATTATGAAAAAATGACCATGAGAAAGTAAATGTTAGATATTGATTAAAAGGACAAAAAAAATATTAAAAGGGAAAAAAAAAACAAAATTTTGTATTGACTTTGTACAATTAGTGCCAATCGAAATGAGAATAAATAATAGCAATTGATTAAAAGAATAAAATAATTGAAAAGATTAAAGGATAACAATTGGAAAATTTTGAAAAACAGCCGATCTAATCAGAATTTTCATTAATGGTAAAATGAAAAAAAAAATTTGTAGAAAGGAAATGAAAAAACTGTTACAAAGGAAATTGTAAAGACAAAATCACCCGCAATAAACTAAAGATTTTTTTTTTCCCCCCCTATTCTTTCCCTTCTTTTTTTTTCCCTCTGTTCGCTTGTCCCTTTCCTCTCTAATCTCTCATCCCTTCCATTTCATCCCTTCTCTCATCTATTCCTCACAATTTTTCCTAAATATTAATACTAATTTCTCCGGACCTCTCAAATTTTTAAGTCCTCTTTCTTGCTCTAGTTTAACTCTTTTTTATTATACCAATCTTTTTCATTACTATTAACTAATATTTTGTTGCATGTAATATTTTCTTATGGGTATTCATATTGTTGTGTATTATCATTTTGCATTCATATTAATTTGTATTTTTTGATCGGTATTCATATTAATTTGTATTTTGTGATTGATATTCATATTAATTTGTATTTGATGGGTTTAGGATATTTATGAATTGATTTTTTATAGTATAATTAATAATGATTTGTTTGGATTTTGTTTTTTTGCATGTTTTACTTTGCATCATATTAAAAAGAAAAATGAGTGTGTGATGATTTTATAGGAGTTCAAATATATTATAAAAGCTCGGACCCTCTATGTAACTCGGGAAGATGAAGAAACAAAGAGTTTTTGATAAAACAACTTTTGGATTATGGTTTGAAAAGATATACCAAGTTGACTACTAAAGGGTTATCGACATAAAATATTGTCTCGATGATTTTTAAGAAATCCAATTCTAAAACATGAATACGAAACTTGTCGCAAACAAAGGAAATGTGTTAGTAAGGCATGAACAAATATAAAAATGTTGCATAAAAATAAAAGGCATGGAAAAGAAGGTGGTCAGGATGTATCTTTTAGTTGTCATCATTATATAAAAATAACTAAATAAACAATTTTGAGACGCGCATAGACTCGTAAGTAAATTAAGGCATAAAAATTTAGGGTTGATTCCAAAATCCATGAAAAATTGAGAGAGAGAAAATCGCAATATTTGGTGAGATTTAAAAAACATGATTAAAAAATCTAAGTTGATGAAGATTTTAGTCATTTTTGAACATTTTTGAAAAACAAGTTTTTTTTGGGTAAAAAGATGGATTTTGGTTAAAAACCAAAGAATTAAATAGAAAGATCAAGTTGATTTTTTTGAAAATGATTAGACATGATTCGAGCCTAATGGGACCAATGTGTGACTCACGACTTCACTTGATATTAATCAGACTCATTCCAAGGTATTAGAATGCCTTAAGAATGTGATTTGCGATAATTGCTTAAATTTGACTAAAGCTAAATACAGGAGACAACTTTGCGCTATCCAAATTCTTGATTTTATTTCGAGTTCATTCGAAAGTTTTAAGGAACTAACAAGATACCTTTGGAAAGGTAATTCAAAGAGGTTTAATGTAAAAATACAAGAGAAAATCCCAAAAAATCTCATTCTAGGAGAAAAAAATTTTCCTAGTTGGACTAAGTTCAGCACTTATAGTAAGTATAAAGAAGTAGATGTAGTAATTTGAAAACTCACCCCGAACTTATTTGGACTTAGAAAGTCACAAAAGATAGCTTTATAGAAAGTGAATTTCATTTAGTTTCTAGGAAAAATATTCAAAAAATCATAAAAAAATCTTTTTATGGGTCAAAAATACTTGTAATGAGGTTTGACTGCTAGTCTCTAGGGTTCGGATAATGTGTAGTTGAAAAATTATAACTCCCTAATCTTAGCTCAACAGAAGGTAAATAAGATATCGTTGGAAAGTTAACGCGATTCCCTTTGATGGAAAATATCAAAAAAATTATTAAGGCTCAGAAATAAGTTTTTAAATAGGGGTTGTGTTGCTATTAGTAGTTAAACAGCGCTGTTTTTGTTTCCCCTTAACTAGGCACAAATTAGGCTATGAACATACGAATGTCCATCATTAAAGGCCTATAGCATTAGAATCATAGATCCATTCAAAGGCCTGAGGAATGTGGGCTAGTGAATGATATGTTGTCCACTCCATTGATTAATAACACTTAGACTCACGTCAAGGCATTTTATTGAACGCTTTGTAAATGACATTTTTTAGGGTTGTAAAATAGATTTATTTGGCCTCATTTGGTTTTGAATCCAAACATCAAATGCTTGATTTAGCCTAGGATTGGATCATTAATTTTTAAAAAATAATAGACCAATATTAATCCTTATTTGGGTTAATATTAATCTAAGTTGGGTTTATCTAGTTAGTGCAAGCCCTGCAAGCCAAAAGGTAATAGCATTTAGTAATTTAATGTAAACAAACTTTATATTTTATTAATGTTAAGGAGGCATTTCTTTATCCATAATATGTTATTTGATAATTGCTATGAATATCTTATGAAGATAAAGCCCATGAAACATATTGATCTTGCAAAGGAATTGAAACGAGTTACAATTATAGGATCCTTATGCATCAAATTCACATTTTTAGAAAATGTTCCGAGTCATTGTTTTGTCAAGAAAGGGCATTAGCAATGCACAAAAACTGGTATATGTTAAGCCTTTATGCATTTGATGCATGCAACTGATCTCATAAGTTGAAGTATAATATACTTAAGGATAACATATGGGTGTTTGTTATGGTAAGAAGTTCACTGAACATGACCCACTATGAGAGTTCCAATTGGAATTTCACTCAAGTATCTATGGAGATACTCTTATGTGTCAGTAATGTAAGTGATCCTTAGACTTGTGATGCCAAGTTATCTATGGAGTCTCGCACTTAAAGATCATCATGAAAGAGTCCATAACATATGAAATTATGGTTTTGGTTATAACATGAAGCATACTAAAGGTGGATAAGTGGTCCAGAGAGGATTCATCACCCTAAGTAATATGAAAGGACATATCTCACATGTACCTGGCCCATATTAACTTAAAGTCCTTGGGTAAGGCAACACTAATTATGGAGTTAAGACATAAGGGTTGCAAACTAATATAGAAAGAGTTAAAAGTAGACATTGAACCAAGCTCTTGCTGTTTCTGGGATATATGATTAAAAGATTAAATTACATTGAGATATTGCACACTAAGGGTTTGGCAAAACCACATTGACACTTCTTGCATGTTGGGTGGCTATGATTCAT
Organism: Adansonia madagascariensis; assembly: GCA_038381835.1. Classification (NCBI taxonomy): domain Eukaryota; kingdom Viridiplantae; phylum Streptophyta; class Magnoliopsida; order Malvales; family Malvaceae; genus Adansonia; species Adansonia madagascariensis. Next base: position 13,327 of record JBBYHL010447517.1, read on the forward strand.
TACTAGATGACAATCTTAGTTTATAAATATAAATATTATTAATTGGATGATTTATATTTTATTGCTAATATGATGAGGCCTAATGGGTCACACACATAAGGGTGATTAGTGGAAAATTAAAATGAAACTTGGTATATATATTTAATAAAATTAAAAGTTACTTAGGCCTAATTTAGATATTCCAAGTAAGCTAGGGACTAAAGTGTAAATTGACCAAAAGTTAGAAAGCATTAACCCTAGCTATTTAAACTTATGTTTGCCATCCACAAGGAGTTAGGGGACTCCACTTTTGTGCTATTTGGGCTTCCCTAGAAAGAGGATTGCGTTTCTAGTGACTTTCTTAAGGGGTTTTGTGCAATCTTTTTCTTCTTGAAGAAAATTTGTTTTCTTCATGTTATTTGATTAAAAAATTAAGGATGATCAAAGGCAAAGGAAAGATTTATAAAATCTAAGCTGCTAGCATGACTCCTACAAACAAAGTCTTACAAACGAACTATTATAGGGTGGACACTTGGATAACTTTGGTTTACGACAATAGGGCTCAGTGTACAAGTTCTTGAGGTCATGGAATTACTCCAAGACATCTCTTGGCTAAGGTATGATAATTCTTAAATTATTATTTTAGCTCCTGATTTGAAAGATTGATCATAAATCATGCAAGATGATCTAGTTTAAGGAGTCTCGATTTTGTTTGTTTACTACTTTTTCTAATGCTATTATTTAATATGATAAAATACTTTTACAATCTATTCATTCATGGAGCTTAGACTTTCTACATACTTTTCAATATAGGTTTAAGCACATCAAGTAAGCATTTCAAAAAGCACATGATGAACTAGGAATATGTCAATATTAGAGGTGGCAAACGGGTGGGTTTAGGCAAGTTTGATCGGGCTATCTTCGGATTTAGAATATTTTAGTTCAGATTTATTTTAGGCTCAGATTGTTCTGAGCCTAAATATTTTTGGGTTCAGTTTTTTTGGGTTTATATGACTTTAGGCTCGAATAATTTTGAGTTTGGGTTATTTCAGGTTTAGGCCATTTTGGATATGAGCTTTTTCGAGTTCAAATAATTTTGAATTTGAATAGGTTCGAGTTTGGGTGGGTTTAAACGGATTCAAATCATTTTTGAATTTTTTAAGCTATAAATATTTTTAATTTTGATTTTAATAATTGATTTTACTTTCATGTAGTGACAAAAATATAAAAATTAAAATTTTTAAAAGGAATAAGATATTTGTAAAATGCTAAAATTTGTAATATGGGGATTCAAAACTTGGCTAGGAAAGAGAACTACCAAAGACTTTATCAAGTAAGCTAATTTTGAATTTTGTACTAAAATTAAAGTATGTCAACTATAATGAAATATAATAATTTAATTTTTTTTTCAAAAAAATATAATAATTATAGTTTGTTATGTTAAATAACTATAGCTTTTAAAAATACAAGTAGTTTTATAAAATAATATTTGATGATTTAACCAATTTACTTGTTAAATCACTTTGATGACAAGATTTATTTAATTTTATTTTACTTTTTTAACAAAATGACCTTGCAATAAAGTTATATACTTTTGCAAATTAATGCAAATATAAAAATATAAAAATTTTTAGTATAACATAAATGTACTTATCGCATAATATGATATAATTTATTGTATGCATAATTTTATAATATAATTGCAAACCTACTGTACATGATATAATAAATATTGATTGCATACTATATCACTGTAATTATATAGATTGTATATATCATTACTATAAGTATTTATATATTATAATATAATAAAATATTATATTCAATAGTCATGTAAATATGTATAATTTTAATAAATACTTATATAACTATTGATATTGTATAGAATACTAAATACTCATATAATATCATAATATATGATAAATTATATCAATGGCTATATATATGTATAGTATAATAAATTTTTATACAACTATCGATATTATAATGTTTATATTATGTAATATTTAAATTAATAGATAACATAAAATATATAAAATCATATTATATAGTATATAATATAATCTTCCATATAAAGAATTATTGTATACTATATCATGGATCTATGTATAATATTTGTAAATACCTCATTTTGTCCAGGCCAACTTTTGGCATCCCAGGACTTAATTGAAAGATGATAGAATCAGAAAATTAAAAAAAAAAAAAAAACTAAGGGATGATTGCTGAGTGCCTTGTTGCCAGACACTATTAAGCCCTATATAAAAGTCAAATCAGTGGGGAACCTAAGGTACAATTTCCTATTTTTGAAAAGTCTCGAAAGGCCCTAAGTAAGTATTTCTAACCTTACAAGCTCATTGAAAATCATCAAAAAGAGGTATCAAAACTCATTTTTTTAGTCCTCAAAGAGCAAGATGTCTCTTATTTTCATTTTTAGTCCTCAAAGAGCATGATGCCTTTCTTGATCCTTAAAGAGTAAGATGTTTTTCACTACCTATCTCAGTTCATAAAGAGCTGGACGCTTATTGAGTCAAACCCACATAAGTTTATGGCACCATGTTAACCTACCTTAGCCTACAAAGAGCTAGATACTTGTTAAGTCAAAGCCCACACAAGTTGGTGGCACCATGTTAACCTACCTTAGTCTAGAAAGAGCTATATGCTTGCTAAGTCAAAGGCCACACAAGCTTGTGGCACCACATTAACCTAACTCAGTCCATAAAAAGAGCTGGACGCTTATCGGGTCAAACCCCACATAATTTAGTGGCACCACATTAACCTACCTTAGTCCACAAAGAGCTGGATGTTATCTAAGGGGTGAAACCTAAGAAACAACCTACCTTAGTCACCAAAGAGCAGGATGCCTACATATTTTAAAGCCTACACAAGCTGATGGAACCTATTTTAGGGTTAAACCCAAAAAATAACCTAGTAGAGAGGTTAAACCTTACAAAACTTATTGAAATTTCTTTTGTGAACATATATTTGGCCTATCTCAACATAATGTAGACACCTTATTTTGTCCGGGCTAATTTTTAGCAATCTGGAACATGGATGTAAAAGGGGGTGATGATCGTCGCCTGGTGAAAAAGTATTTTGAGGATGTCAAGAAGGCCTAGAGATTATATCAAAGGTAAATACGAAGATATGGCATCAAATGACATAGTCCAAGGTATCCAGGGACAAAAGATATGAGAAAATTCATAATTTTAATTGAATGTATCGATACATGGTTCTCATGTATCGATACAATGCTCCAAC
>JBBYHL010447548.1:1326-16561 GCA_038381835.1 Adansonia madagascariensis
ATTGCTTTTGACATTTTTGAATGCCTATTGTCTATGCCTAGGCTTCCCATTTGAGATTCCCCTCCATCCTTCAAAAGTGCTTCGGGTCTGTGTCTCTTTCCCTACTGCTATGCTCTCCAATCGGAGTCCAAATGACTTCAAGAATTAATTGTATTTGTTGGTATGATTTGAGTTATTACCGGATTGAATTATTATTATTGTAACTTCTGTATTATTCTAAACATTAAAAGAAAATGAGAGAGAAAATGAGAAGCTCTCTTCAAAACTTGTACCATTTCTTTCAGTTCCAAGAGAACCCAAATATTCATTCTTCTACTAATTTTTAGCTTATGAAATGAATGTAATAAGAGACGTAGTAATAGTAGTATTAAACTGCATCTATTATTTGGAATTCCATTAACGAACAAACATATATCATATATACCCGTGAGTTGGAAGGAAGGAACAGAACAAAGCAAAGCAAAGCAGTGCAATTGTGGTCGTGTCATGCTACTGGTATCAAATTCAATTTGGTAGTGGAATGTATGACTACTGTGACCCTATGTAAACAAGGAATTCTGGAACAAAATTTCCCTTTACTTTAGGGTTTAGGCTCAAAGAGAAGCTATTTCTTTTTACCGCCAAGGATAAAACATATCACATGAATGAGGAGAGAAGAGGAGAGGAGCATGGCACAAATAAAATAGGGATTAAGGGGGTTATATAATATAAAACTGAAATATGAAATTAGAATTAAAATTAAAATTGCATTCACAAATCAATAATAATAGTACTAATAATTTGAAATTAAAAAAAAAATTAAAAAAAAAATCCGTGTAGAGGAAGACTATGCTATTGGCTATTCCTACCCGAAGCACGAGGAGTTACGTGTGTGGCGGTTCATAAGACGGGCATATCTTCTTTTGCGGTATAAGGCAAATCGGAGTCTGGACAGCACCAACCTTCTCAGTTTACGGGCAGATCGTAGCTTAAACCACATCACCCTCTTAACCCTCACCAACGATGTCTTAACTCTCTCAGTCAGGGACTTCTTTCTGCAGAACTGGTAGCTCCTCAGGAACACCTGTCTCTTCTCCATCAACATGCAGTTGTGTTCCATGTACCCATATGACATAGACAAGAACTCGCTCCTGCTGCATATCGACGATACTGGATTTCCATCAACATCATTATCAATACAATTACTACTTAATAGAGCCATTTAACCCAGACGAAAGATCAGGCAGAAAGCAGAGAGCAGAGAAACAAAGGACAAGACTCTGCTCTATAAAAAAAGCCAAGAAAAGGGATAAAGAAGTAAAGGAAGCAAAGCAAATCAAAGAAAAGCTTTTTTCCTTCTTATATCTTATATCATGTGGAAGGGTAGATTAGGTGCAAGTTATTATGTGTACGAACTTGTTTGCTTGGCATTTGGTTAGCTTGGGAGTAGAGCGCCGCCGTATGAAGCAACTAGCAAAAATTCCCAGGCTCATAACAAAGACAGGGTAGGCAGGCAAAGGACGCAACTTTTTATTCTTCTTCTATACACACATTAACACGTGTGGACATGCATATTGGAAAATGGCCGCTCACGTGCTTTCTGTTTTATTTTACTACTGTAATCTATATGTAATCAATTGCGAGATTTTATTTTACAATCGTACAGTTGGGGGAGCCGCCGCGCCCAAAAACATTGACATTGTAACCTCAATCTTGGATGTGGGAGGGATCCATAACAAAAGCTGAAACTTGGACTGAAAGCAAAAGTCTCAGCATTAATAACTAACTAACTTGGTTAGTTCAAAGTTGCAATCTGCATCCAATTTGAGGATGATTCATGAATTTGATTGAGAACAAGAGTGTAGGAGAAGAAGCATCCATAGTAAGTAATCTGCACATTCACGTAATATATGTAGTTGACGCGAAAAGTGCGGGAAAGACAGTTCAAACGAAAAGCTACATACATTTACAACTTTGATTGATGATTAGGAATTATAATGTAAGAATCAAGACCTTACCTGACCTGACAGGTGAGCTACTAGCTACTGCTGTATTAGCACCATGTATGTATATATATATTCACACACACACACACACACACATATGCTGGCAAATTTAACCATTTTATTCGCGCATCTATTAATAACGAACACCTAAACTATGCTAAACTTAACTCAGACACAGGCATCCCTCCCTCCCAAGTCCCAAAACTTGTGCCTGCCCCGCTGGAGCAGTCGCTAAAGAACCCCTTAATCAAAATCCACGAGAAAATAATTAGAAAAAAATAAATTTTTTTATTTTTATTTTTAAATGATATATTTAAAGAGATTAGCTTCGAGGGTCAATTTAAAATCTATATCTTACCTATATTTTTATAAGTTATTCTATAGTTTACCACGATTGAGGTAACTTGCAAAGCAAGAGTAATCAGCTACTAAACAATTTACTCTGAACTGTATAACCAAAAAAGGAGGAAAAATAGTCTTAACAAATCACAAGTAAGCTGTACAAGAACCCAGTTTATACGCAAACCGCGTTGAAATATCAGTTTACGGCATAACGTTAATGGCAAGTGTTAGCAATGAATAAACCAATGGTTTCTTCAAAAGCCTAATTGGCACAAGTGCAACTATATGACCATAACAACCATACAAGCAAGTGGCAACCTATCAGTCTCGAATTTGCTAGAATTCAACTGCATTAAAATTTGATTCTTGTTCAGCCATGCAACCTACCTAACCATGGCGCCGGCTGAGCCAATTACAATGGGAGGAAATGTAACGGCAGCTATGAAATAAAGGTACAAGCATTAGACAACAGGAGGAAAAAAACATAGCATCCATCTTTAGGGACATAACAAACTTGCAACTCACCCAACCAGTGCCAATGCCATGCTGCAGAATATCTAATTTCCCTTCATTTCTCCCTTCTCTCAATTTCAAAGGAAAAGCAACTACAATGTGGAGAGGGAGAGTAATCAATAACCTTACGCTAAAGAAACTAGAGTAAGCCCCCTTCGGTGCTATAATGTGGCATGATACCAAATCGTTAAATCATTTGAATAACAATGAAAAGCAGCACCATGCTTTAAAGAAGTCAAGTGAACAAAAGTTGAAACCAAATTACATGATTCCAGTTCAGATCCTTCAACTATGAACCAAGTCCTTCGTATCTATAGAGTAGAACAAACTCAGACAACCATTGGCAAACAGGCCACTAGGCCACTAAGTTCCAGTATGAAAGCTATGAGACAACTATTTACAATGATTGAAATCAAAACCGGCAAAAGGGAAAAAAAATACTATGAGCTGAGGACTTCAGCAAATTTTGACAACAGTCACCAGCACACAATTTGACATCGGAGGCCGTAGCAAAGTCAGAAATAATGTCATGTCAACACTACCTTTTTTCACTCCCTCCACCAAATCTCCCCCCACTCCCCATGGATGCACCCTTCTTCTCATCTGTCTTAAGGATGTTACCACACACTCTTTCACCTAGGCTCGGTTTCTTTTGCTGCAGGAACTTTTGGAGGGTAACTGGATAGATCCATGTCGATAAGTGACATATCATATGGCACCGTGTAAGAATTTGAGGGGTCACTAAGCAGTGATGATTTTATCACATCAACACGTGTGGAATCTTGTATGAAGCCAGGGTTTTGGGGAGTGCTTGTACCAGACGATGAGAGACTGGATAGCTGAATGTCATCCAGTTTGTTTCCGAACATAAGTTTGTTTCTTCTCACAGCATCCATCTCCGGCCCAGTTGGCACGAAAGTCCTTGACCGGTATTTTCTTGTTCCTTCATCACCATCATTATGATTATACAATACATAATCATGATATGTTGGTGCAAACTGTGAAACCAACAAGCGAATAAGAGCACCATAAACATAACAGCACCATAATCATGAAACCAACAAGCAAATAACAGCACCGTAACCAAAAGAAGAACAATCCAACAGAGGCACCTTTGGGAAATAACAACAAGGCTCACCTGGTGTACAGTATCATGATAGAAGTCATTCAACTTCAAGGCATGTGCAAGGCTTCCTGTGAAACCACGAGACCCACCAATATTTGCACCAGCATACTCTTTATATGGAAATGCATAAAGATGACCCACAGCAGCTACAAGCATCTCAACACATATAATAAAGTTTTGAAATTGTGCCGCTTCTTCAGCATCCTTTATGAATCCAGACTTTGCAGCAAGAAAAACCAGAACACCCTGCAAAAAGAGATAAAATAAATGGAAGTTTAGAGTTTCTTTTAGCATGTATAGCCCGCGTATGCAACTAGATGAGGTTTTGGACATGATACTATACTGTCACAGCACAACATGCTGCTCACAACCATCTATGCAGGCATCGCTTTTACCAGGTTTTTGAATACTGCAATGCCATCACAGCACAATGTGATTCTCTAAAAAGCATGTAGTGGCTCCCTGTGGTGAGACATGATGCAGCACTACCCGAACTTTAATTTCTAAGTATTATGAAGAGACATGATGCAGCACATCCAGAACATAAATTGCTAGGTCTTACGATTTTACATCAGCGTTAAAAAGGAAAGCAAAATATAGAAAATCAGCCTACCCCTCCAAAAAGAAACATAAAGATGATGTTAATGTGCACAGCAGACAGGTTAGGGAATATCACATTCTGGTAACCCGAAGTTGATCGTCCCCAAGGTTGCTATAAAGATGCTTACAAGATTTCTGATTATTTCACCAAAAAACAACAAAGGGATGATGGAATGGAAGAAAAAAAAAGGAAAAATATAAAGTATCTAAAAGCCGAAGCAAACAAGGAATTTTTCTTTTTTTTTTTCTGTTTTGCACACATAAGCATGTGAGGAAGTAACAACAGCACAAGGTTTTACCTGCCAATATGTTAAGAAAACAACAGATTTTATTATGATGAACTTAGGAACTGGATTGAATGGCTGAAGAAGATCTTTGCATGCCATGTAAAACAACACCAAAGCATATAGCGCCATTGTGTATGAGATTGTATAGATGATAGTAAGATATAGATACGCCTGTCTCGGACTAAAATTCCCATCTTTATATTTTCCTTTTGCATATAATATGAGTGTAACAGCAACTAAAAGGGGCTTCAAAATAACAAATTGCAGACAGCCTTGCTTGCATCTCCGTATAAAACGCCTGCATTGCAGTTTCAGGTGCAACCAATCAAATGAAAGCTGAGCTCATAAGTGTAAAGTACAATGAAATCCCAAAAATTAAAAGTTTCCAAACAATCATGACATTATCTATAAGGAGTAATCAAGTGACATTGGTATAACAGTTAGTAATTGTAATTTCTGATGTAATTAATATTTTAACATACTAACTGTTGGATTTAACAACCTATCACATCCATCATCCGACGCACCTAAAATTTCAAGTCAATCCAATATCCCTACCACATGATTGAGAATATAGTCTTTTCCAATATTTATAATGGTTGAAATTTATTCTTATCAAACACAAAATTGGATATTTTCAATTAACTTGAAATTTCGGCATGCATGATCTAGATGAATTAAGAATGGAATCCATGAATTGGATAATCACATAAATAATATGACTGGGTGTAAAACTTAATTAATTCTGCAACACACACCCACACACTCTTAATAGCCAGAAATAACATCTTTGTAATAGCCAAAGTTTGATGGGAGGCCTAAAAGTTGTTTGGAAGTGCACTCACAGCACACTCCACATTATCCACCAATGTGGTCATATTCACAAGATTCTTGCTTAAGATGCATCCTACTATTTCTCTCTTCAAGGGAAACTCTATTTCCACTTTTAATTAACAAACCAGTTCTTCCAACAGGAAGTGTTTTCTCCCGCTAAAATTCTCTACCCATTTCTTACTCTTATCCTTAACAATTCTTAACTTCTTTGCCACAACAAACCTAGCATGACCAATCCTACATAACACCTTATTCACTCACATATTCTCAAATAAAAACAAGGTGAACCCCCAAAGAACACAGCTCATGTCAAACTAATAGGGTGAAGGTCTGACGTAAGATGAGGCAGGTATTGTTACAGTTCCATAAAGGGTACAAAGCATTTGGAAGTGGATTAGAAGGTGATGGCACAGATTCTTAGCTTACCTTCAACTAAAGGTAAGGACTAAGGTGAGAACATTCTATCCCTTTTAGGTATGATATTTGTCGAAGGGATACACTCTGGAATGAAAATTTTGGCTATTTTTGTTGGCAAAATATAAGGAGGCCTTAGCAAAGCTGTTTCTAAGTATATATCAAGATTGGGATACAAGCAACTTACATAATTCAACCAAAGCAGAGTAAGAACAAGGTTATGTAGGCTTTTTAAAATCACATTCAGAATATTAGTAAATTATTCAGAGATTAATGCAGCTGTGAAACAAAAAAGCGCACTAAAATCCACGAAATGAATTTGGTATTTTTTAGATCTAAATCATTTATGATTATCCGACATCAATTCCAAGATCCAAAGTTGCAAACTAATAATGAAAGCAGAGATATTGTTGATACCAAAAAAGCCTATACTCCTAAATATGTGGACATGCATAACCATGTCATGTGCAAAACAGCAGGGTTCCATCCAAAACTCACCCATCTAGTGGCATGGGAGGGAAGCAGCATGTCATCAGACACCAAGATGGCTTTAAAACTCGACCACTCAAACTAAGCACAACTGCTCCTGGACCTCCAACCCATGCCAAACAGAGTGACAGAAAATTATAGATGACCCAAGCTTCATAACTGAAACAGTTACAAAGTAAATGATATTAGAACACAAGTCACACAACATAGGCAAATGACATTGAATTCGGCAGACATAAAGGGGCAACAAGGAGATAGAATTCGGAAATCAAGTGCAAAACTGATGATGGAATCCAAACACGGGCAGACATGCTTACACTTCCCGGATGGAGTTGAAATAGATTGAACTCTGAGGTACAACAAGGGACAAGAAAGACATCAAGGCATACACCTGTAAAGAGAAGAAAAAGATATACATTGTTACAAAAAAGACCCAAAAAAAAAAAAAGATTTAGCCACAAAGAAAATGAATCCAGTAAAAGAAAAATAAGAGTAGAGAAGAAATAACAGACCGGAACCATAAAGATGATGCGTACGATGTATCTCTGAAAAATAGGTTCAGTGTAATTCAAAAGGTGCCTGTAGATGTGAAGAATAGCCAAAGCAATGGCTCCAGCAGTGCATAAAAGGGCGACGATGTTGAGGTAAATAGGCGTCAAATCACCCATTTGTCACACCAATTTTGTAATTTTCTTTTATTCTTCTTCTATTTCCTTATGTGGGTACATGGAATAGGAAGGAAACCCTAAACCAAGCCCCGACCGCCACCGTCCAATGCAGAAAGTAGGATAGATTTGAATTGATTCACGCTAATTTGACAAAACTAAATTGCCGAATTACTCAGAATTTGAAAAGAAAGAATCAATAGCGATACGGAGATGACAAGCAATTGGAGGATTAGGAGGAGGCTTGATTCATTGATTGCGATTAGAGTTTGTTTACAGATGAAAGATAAATGGGTGGGTAGAAAGCAATAACCAAACGAACGAGATCAATTTCAAGTAGAAAATGAAGAACCAAATCCTAAAATTTACCTTTTAAATTTAATGGAAAATGGACAAGGATGAGAAGTTAACCAGGAACCAAAATAGAAGGTAGATCTGGAAGCCGTTGGCTTGCCTTGGTTCGGCTTGGCTGGCAACTTGTCGTCTCGTCTCTTCTCGTGCGTGCCTAAAAACTGCAAAGAAAGGAACGTCTTTCACCAATCACCGGCACCCAATAGTGGCTGCTCGCTCGCTTATCGACTTTTCCCTTTGAGCTTACTCACACACGCTTGACTTTCACTTTTTCTTTTGTGTTAATTAATGATACTAGTTGAAAACCTTCTACAATTTCTTTCTTTTTCCTTTTTTTTTTTTTTTTGAATTTTCCGTTATTAGACACACAAATCGTAAGGAAGAGAATATTCAAGAAATATTAAGTTTCTCTCTCTCTCTTTTTTTCCTTTAGCTATTTTTTTTTTAAATTTTTCTTCTTCGTATTATTTCTACCATCTCTAGTGATTAATTATAAGAGGATAGATCCAAGTTTAGTTGGCATGTATTAGTGGTATTGGAGCTTTAACCTGGCACCCATGGTCGATAACGTCACGACTTGGCTTCAAAAAGAACTTCATAAGAACTAATAGGAGTTTGGTTAGATCCAATTTGAGGTTCAAAAATTCGATGAAAAGTTAGCTCGCGATCAAAGATGAAGATTGAGTTTCAAAAGTTCTTTAAAGTCAAGGCATTATGATACATGGAAGTGCAAGAAGTTGCTGATTAGCTGTAGTTGTGGAAGTTATTGCTGTTAGTTGTGGAAGTTAGTTAGTTTGTTATGATTGTTAACTTTGTTAGTTAATTCTGTTGATTCTTAAACTGATCATTGAGAAGTCTTCATTGTGTGTATATATATATATGAAGATTGTAATGCAGAAGATAGGAATAAGAATTTACAATCTGTTTCTTTTCTTTCTTTTATTCTCAAACTTTCTTCTTTTTTAATTCCATTTAGGCTTTCCTTGAGGATATTTCTTCCTTCTTCAGTTCTCCTGCATTGCCTTTACCTCTTAACTAGAAACATTCATACCAAAATGGTATCAAAGACTCAACTTGGCGCTTGTGATGGCTGAAAACATTAGATTCCATGATTTGTGACAGTTAGAGGAGTTTGTTAAGGAATTCTTCAAAACAATTCTAAGCAAGATTCAAAGCCAAGAGCAATCTCAAGAAAAAAAATCAGTTATTCCATCAAGAATGATATCACTGCCCTTAACTTGCAGCAAACATACATTATGACTAAATTGCAGGAATAATCAAATTGCTCCTAACAGATTGACTATGACAAAAATCAGTATTTTATAACCAGGCAATCCAATGTGGAATTCCCTCGTTTTAATGGGGAGAACTTGAATGGATGGTTGTACAAATGTTATTATTTCTTTAATGTAGATCAACCTCCTCCTAAGATGAAGATTCAACTAGTAGTTATTAATCTTGAGGGAACAAGCCTTGCAATGGCACCAGAATTAGGTGAAATTTAAGGGGGCAATGAATTTGTTTCTTGGGAAGAGTATGTGCAAGCACTGGAGAGGAGATTTAATGAGGGACCTCTTAGTAACCCTATGGCAAAGCTGCTACAACTTAAGCAAATCAGCACAGTGGCTCAATATCATAACCATTTCAAAACTCTTCTAGGTAATGTGACTCTTACTGAGGATTATGCTGTTATTTTTTCTTGAATGGATTGAAAAAATAGCATACAATAGCCTGTTAAATTGTTTACGCCCAAAACCCTTATGCATGCTTATACCTTATCTTGACTTCAAGATTCTACCCGTGGTCTTTACACCATAAGCTCAACCCTATGTCCAAGAAACCACCGTTATTACCTATATCTTCACCTATACTTTCCCAACCACCAAGAAACTTCAATAAACAAACTTCCTTACCTACTATAACACAAACTATAACTAAGAAATCTTACTACAGTACTAAGAACCCTAAAATTCACTATAGTAAGGAGTTTGATGAAAAAAAGGACAAAAAGCTCTCTTTTTGGTGTGATGAAAAGTATAAAATTTGCCATAATTTTAAACCAAAATAGCTATTTCTTACGGACCTAGATGAAGACGAAGGTAAAGATGTTACTAAGAAAGAGGGACTGCCAGAATCAGAAAAGGATGAAACCCCTCATATTTTAGTGCATGCCATGAGTGGCATAGCTACCAAAGGATACAAAACCATAAAAGTCATAGGATATGTCAAAAAAAAAACAATTGCGAATTTTGATAAACTCAAGATTTAGTCATAACTTCTTAGATTTTGAAATAGCCAAGAAATTGGGGTGCAAAATAACTAAAATTAGTCCCCTAAGAGTAGATGTTGCCGATGGAAATAGTGCGAACTGTGCAGTAGTGCACAAGAATCTATCATGAACCTTGCAAGGGACAACATTCATAACAAATGTGCCTACTTCCCTTAGGGAGTTGTGACATGGTGTTAGGAATTCAATGGTCGGAGACCCTCAACATGATTCAATAGGATTTTAAGAACCTATGAATAGAATTCACCATCAATGAGAAGAAGTATATGTTGTGAGTAAGCCAACAACAAACAAAATTGAAAACCATTTCCACCAAACTCATCTCATTGTAATCTCATTCAGTTGTGTCATTTAACTTTGAATGAAGAATATGGTTGCACATTAACCACTATCAAGGTTAATAAAGGAAAGAAATAATTATCTTTAGTAATATAGGAACTTCTTGAAAAATATTTTGCACTCTTTGAGGAGCCACAATGTTTGCCACCATATCGGGGACATGATCACGAGATCATCCCAGGGAAAGAGTTACAGTAGTAAAGGTAAGACCTTACAGACATTATGTTTTACAAAAAGATGTAATAGAAAAGATGGTTTAGGAATTGCTACAAAGTAAGTTCATATGAGCTAACAATAGCCCTTTCTTTTCCCTAGTGGTTTCGGTTAAGAAAAAAGATAGCATGTGGAATATGTGTATAAATGACAGTGAATTGAATAAGAATACTATCAAAGATAAGTATCCATCCTTATGATTAAGGAGCTGCTTGATTAATTGCACTAGTTTACCCTATTTTCCAAAATAAACCTTCGATCAGGTTACCACAGACTTAGATGCATTCTTTAGATATCAATAATCAAGACTCACGATGGCCATTACATATTTATAGTCATGCCATTTAGTCTAACTAATGCCCCTTTTACATTTCAAATCTTAATAAATGATATCTTCAGGTCATACTTGAGAAAGTTTACAGTGGTTTTCTTTGATAACATCTTGGTATACAACAATAACCTTAATAAACATCTGTAGCATCTTCACTTAGTTTTTTAGAAGCTCAAACAACACTTATTATTTGCAAGGAGAAGTAAGTGTTACTTTATGCAACCATAGGTAGAATATTTAGGTCACTGATATCATCTCAAAGAGTCTCCATTGATCCCAAAAAAATCAAAGCTGTGTAGCAACGACCCGTTCCTAAGAATGTCAGTCAGTTGAGAGGATTCTTGGGATTGACTGGATATTATCATAGGTTCATTAAGCATTATATGCAAACCTCTAACTAAATTACTAAAAAAGGATCAATTTTAGTGGAACAAACAGGCCATGAAACATTTTAGACCTTCAAGAAAGTCATGCATTCTTCTTCAGTTCTAGCACTTTTGAATTTTTTACAACCCTTTGAAATTGAAACTAATGCATCTGGCAATAGCATTGGAGTAGTATTTATGCAATAGGGCCATCCCATAGTTTACATAAATAAGTCTCTCTCTCCCAAGCATCAGGCTCTATCAGTCTATGAGAAGGAGTTGCTGGCCATTGTTCCTACTGTAACTAAATGGCATCACTATCTTATGGCAGACACTTCAGCATAAAGACTGATAATCAAAGCTTGGAGCACATGTTGTAGCAGTGAATTACTACACTGGGATAACAAATTTTGGTTGACGAAGCTTATCGGCTACAATTAGGACATCAGTTATAAAAAAAGGGAAAGATAATGTAGAGCTGATACATTATCTAAAATGAATTCACATGAGATTTTATTAATAGCCATCTTTAACATTTCGATAGACTTGTTGCCTATGATACAGGCTAGTTGGGGTACTAATGAGAATTTAAAGGAGTTAATAGAAAAGTTACAGCAGGGGGCATTAACAAAATCCCCTTATACATGGGAAGATGAGAAGCTCAAAAAGAAGGGTAGATTGGTAGTGGGTAACTATCCTCAATTGCAAACAAATATTATCCAAAATTTTCATATTAGTTGGGCAGTAGGGCATTCTAGTATGTTGGGAACCATTAAGTGACTATCTTCTTTGTTTTTCTGGAAGGGAATGGAGAGACAAGTCAGACAATTAATCCAAGAGTGTGATGTATGCCAGGGATTCAAGTATGACATCAGTGCATCACCAATCCTATTGCAACCCCTTCTGATTCTTATTGAAGCTTAGTCACAGATGTGCATGGACTTTAAAGGATTATCCTCATCTTTTGATAAAATTGTTATCCTAGTAGTTTTTAACAAGTTAACAAAATATATGCATGTCATTTTACTCTCTTGTTCATATATTACTATAACTGTAGCCCAAGCTTACATGGACCATGTGTTTAGGCTACCTAGGTTGCCCAACACTATAATTAGTGATAGAGATTCAGTTTTTCTCAGCAATTTTTGGCATTTCTAGCTGTAAGGATTTGAGCTACACGTTTCATCTGCATACCATCCACAAACTGATGGGCAAAAAGAAGTAGTAAACCAATGCTTGAAAATATACCTGTATTACACCTTAGGGGATTAACCTAAAGCTTAGAGTAAATGGCTTTCGCTAGCTGAATGGTGGTACAACTCCAGCCATCATTCTGCCCTTAGTATAACACTATTTGAAGCTCTCTATGGCTAACCTCCCCCTCTGCATATTCCCTATTTTCTTGGGAATTCAAGAGTACATGCAGTAGATATTAGTCTACAAGCCAAGGAAGAAATGTTATAGCTTCTGAACTATCATTTAACTAGAGCTCAGAAGAGAATGAAACGGCAGACAGATAAGCATCAAACTAATAGATAATTTATAGTTAGAGGTTCGATCTATTTGAAACTCTAACCATACAAACAGAATTCATTGAATAACAGGCGATTCCAAAAATTGGCTCATAGCTATTTTAGTCCGTATCAGATTACAAATAAAATTGGAGCAGTAGCATACAAGTTAGCTTTACCCTTTAAGGCTAAGCTTTAACCGGTATTTCATGTTTCTTAATTAAAGAAGAAGGTAGGCTCTCAAGTTACCACCATTTTGCCATTGCCAATTCCAAGTAGTTCTACCTTCTTGAAACCTTTAAAAATACTAACTTGAAGGATGGTTAAGCGAGGAAACCAAGCATCGACGCAAGTTCTAGTGCATTGGACCAATTTTTTCGAGAAAAACGCTACATGGGAGTATCTTTATGACTTATAGAAGAAATTTTCTCAATTTCAGCCTTGAGGACAAAGCTTATCTTGTGGGGAAGGGATTTGACACATGAAAATGCAAGAAGTTGCTGATTAGCTATAGCTATGGAAGTTGTTGCTGTTAGTTGTGGAAGTTTGTTACTAAGTATGTTAAGTTTGTTATGATTATTAGTTTTATTAGTTCATTCTATTGATTCTTAAATTGATCATTGAAAAGTCCTCATTATGTATATATATATATATATATGAGAATTGTAGTATAGAAGATGGGAATAAAAATTTACAATCTGTTTCTTTTCTATTTTGTTCTCTTAGTCTTTCTTCTTTTCTAATTCCATTTAGGCTTTTCTTGATGACTGTTTTTCCTTTTTCATTCTCCTGTATTGCCCTTACCTCTTAATCAGAATCACTTGTACCACATCACTAGAGGAGAATCAATTAACTTTATAGACAATACTTATATCTTCTTCCCCTAACCAAGCTATGAGGTTAGATCCAACAAGTTGTGAAATTGTTCACTCCTTCCCTTCTATGGCACGATCAGGCTTATATGATTTTGCTCGTGCATTTATGTTGAAATGTCTTAAGTGTAACGATGAGGATTTTAGAGAATAGTTAATGAAGATCAACTAGTATTTTGCATCAAAAGAGTTTCCTAGTGACCTTAAGCTTAAGGTGACGATGCTAAGCCTAGAGAGCAAAGCACTATAATGGCATCAATACTATTGCAAATCAAAAGGTGGAATCGAGAAACATGAGTGGTGGAGTTACTTAGAGGAAATGAGTTGCATTTTGCCTCTGAGGAGTAGGATGATCCAATGGTAGAATTGGTGGACTTGAAACAAGCAGGGTCTGTGAAGAAGTTTCACAAGCAATTCATAGGTATCCTTAACCTTCTTTAATTATCAAATGCATATGCTCTTAGACATGAAATTTCCCAATCTATTAAGCTTTTTAGACTTAAAGACTTGAATTAAGGTAGCTTTATATTTCACCAAACAGCTGGAGTCTATACTATTCCTTATGTCTAAGAAACCTCTTCCCTATAAAGGCTAAACAGCATTATTAATACTACAAGCTTTTATGCTACCCAGTTTAAACTAGCCACATTACCAACAAACATTTAACCCCCATTGTTACCCACTCTTAGGACTGCACCTCTACTAGGTTCCTCTAGATTTTATGCATATAATCCTGTTAGAACAAACCTTTCCCAAACACAGAACACCAAAATCAATTAAAATTAGTTTACCCCAACTGAAATTGAAGTTAGAAAGAGAAGAGGATTATGTTATTGGTGAAGGCAGAAATAAACCATTGAGCATATATATATATATATATGAAATCTAGGCTGTATCAAATTTTGATAGAAAATTATGATGATGAGACAGAACAAGAAAAGTTCTTAGATTGCCTTGACAATCCTAAGATGTTTACTGCTGCTTGTGATAATAGTAAATAAGCAATGATATCACTGCATGCCATGTTTGGCACTGCTAATTTCTAGACTATGAAAGTGTATGAGGAAATTAGGAAGCAAACGTTGGTTATGTTAGTGGATTCTGGGAGCACTCATAACTTCATTGATATGGGGTGGCTAAAGCTTTTATCCTTCACATATAACAATGTGGTAGGATTAGGTTTACAGTAGCTAATAGGAAAAAGATTCTCACCTTGTGCAATTTTCAAGATTTGAAATGGATGGTGCATGGCTTATCTCTTTCAGCTAGCTTTATGGTAATGCCTCTTAAAGGTTGTGACACTGTCCTGGGAATTGAATGGTTGGTGACTTTAGGTACTATGTTGTGGGACTTTACAACTATGACAATGCAATTCAAGTTAAGTGGTTAATGGTAAACGTTATAGGGAATTTCACCTGGCAAGATCGAGATGCCAATCAGAAAACATATTGTGAAGCTAATACGATGCTTAGTTAGCAGGAACTTTCAGCCTTGTATATTGTTGCTTACTGAAAAAACCATTACGTTAAATCAAGTAAACAGTCCCACCTACAATAATTGCTACAAAAGTATGAGCTCTATTCAAGGTACTATTGGGACTATCCCCTTAAAAGCCTTAAGACCATGAAATACCCTTGAAGAATGAAAGTTAAATTATGAGGATTCGACCTTATAAAAATCCTAATATTTAGAGGGATGAAATTGAAAAGAA
>JBBYHL010447578.1:0-12731 GCA_038381835.1 Adansonia madagascariensis
ATTATTTAAAAACAATTTTAATCTTGCAATTTTGTTTGTGAAATTTGAAAAACTTATAATCATTGTATAAAATAAATTTTGATATTATTTTTACTATAATAATCATACATAATAAATATTTTTATTCGAGCTTACTCTTCCAACATATGAATAACTCTAGATGTAAGAAAATAATAAAATTATAGTTATAAAATTGTAAAAAATAATAAAATCTTATTTTTTTGAATATACCAACCATTTTTTTTGAAAGCTATGTAAATAATAAATTAGGTACTTATTGTAGTAAGAATTAAATATATTTTCTACATACAACCAAAAAGGGCATGAAAGGAATTTAATAAAAAATTGAAAAATAGTGCTTATAACGGTAATTTCATCCAAATCCTAATCCCAAACGTCCTCTCCTCTTTCACTTCAGCTTTTTTCTCTTCAAATCCCTTCCCTAACGGCCACATTGCAATCATGTTAGTAACTCTCAACTATGCTTCTTTACAAACCGCATTATTTTTTTGGTAGACTTAATTCTTAGATCGGATTTTAAATAAATTTTTATTAAATTTAATTTAATTAATTTAATTTAAATTAAAATTTAATAATTATAAAAATATTTTTATTTAAAATTAATTATAAAATATATAAATAATTTTTTAAATTTTTATTAGTTATAAATAGTAAATATGAGCAATGTAGTTAAGGTAGGGTGAGTCAAAAATAAATTTAGATAAAGAATTCAAAATTTTTACCATTGATTGATATGTATCAATTTTATAGAAAATAAAATTCGTATCAATATTATATTGTTTTAATTTTTATGTTGATCCGTATTAATTTATATCAACTTATATTGATCTATATCGACTTGGACTAGTTTGTATTAGTATGTACCAACTTAATTAATTGATACAAAATTTGATTCTTCCTATCAATTCTTAATTTTTTTATCATAATAATTTTTTTCATAATTTTATTAAAAAATACATCTATTAAATTAAATTTTTAAATCTAATTAATAGTAATTTATTATATTTTTAGTATTCTTAATATTTATTTTATTTATGATTAAAAATTTTAAATATTAGATATTTAAAATTTTAAAATTTTATATGTACATATAAATATATATACACATAATATAATATACTTACACATGTATATAATATATATTTTATTAAAAAAATTTAAAAATAAACTATATAAAATATATATACAATTATTCAAAAATATTCTTTTAATTATTAACCCCTTCAGATCCAGACCGTTTCTTCTTTTTTTTTTTTTGTTTTGTTTTGTTTTGGTTTTTAAATTTTCTGATAAAACCCGAACCAAAACAGAAAAGAGCAGCTAAGAAGTAAGAACAAGAAGAAGCTTATTTTTCTTTCTCCGAAAACAACTTTTAACAGTTCTTTTTTTGGTTGAAAGGTTTGCTTCTCAACAACCTTAATCTGTTGTAAGAAACTTTTTTTTAAAAAAAATTTTAGAATTTTTAATTTCCGTTTTTATAAAGCTGCAGCTTTTTTTTAAATTTATCATGTTCATCTTTCTCGGTTTGTTTTAGCTGATTTCGATTCCAGTTTCTGCCCACAAAATTCGAAACGTTTCAGTTCTTTGTTTTGTTTGTTCTTCATTTCATTTTTTTTACCTCAAAATTCATGCTGTTTCGATCTTTATAACTTTTCAATGCGAGTTTAGGAAATCGATTAACTTGAACTTCTACAAAAAAGAACCACATTTTTGGTCGTTTTTAGTTTTTTTTTTTTTCAAAATGATATTATCGGCGTCGCCGACGACTTTAGCGAAAAGTTCGCTAGAAGAAATGTTAGAATCTCTCCGGCGACGAGACGACGCCGAGAAGCCTAAAGACTTACCACCGGCTTTACCATCCCGGCCCACTTCCAAGGCCCGACTTCCCTCCGCCCGCCGGTCCCTTCCGACGAACTTCAGAATCGATGCTAACGGTGAAATCGGTGCCGGGTTAAGTGAAGTGAAAGGACAAGAGGAAGGTAAAAGGAAGGAAAAGGAGTTGGGAGTGAAGAGAACTAATTTTGGGAGTAAGAAAATGAGGAAAGATGTGAATGTGGATTCACCCTATAATTTGGAGGCGTTGGAAGGGAAGAAAGGGGAGGATTTGGAAGGGGAAGCTGTGGTTTCGGATGCGAAAATTGAGGTGAATGAAGGAGGGAAAGGGAAGGTGGAGTACCAGGAGAATGATAATATTGGGTATTTTATTAAGAAAGTAAGTATTAACTGGAAATTACGTTTTCTTTGTTTGTTTTTCAATTTTGCTGTCTTCAAGTGTTATCCATGTATTAATACCATGCAGGAAGCACTTATATAAGCCTTGGGGAAATTTGAAGAAAGTTTTAGTTTTATTTAACTTGGATTGATTTTTATTTGTTAATATTTTTGTTGCTGTTGATAATGTATTACTGTGCAAAAAAAATGAAGCTTTGTTTATTGTGCGCAGGAAGATGTTTTATTAGCTCTAGATTAATCTTAGGGTTGATATCTAATATATCCGCGAGAGGTTTTGTTTTGTTTGCCTTTTGAGTTATAGTGGACTAGTAGGCATAGGGGAAAATATGGGATTTTTATGAAATGGGAATTTGCAGAATAGTTTAGGTCGTTTAGCTTTGATTTTTTTTTTTTTTTTAAATTTTAATAGTTTAATTATTGTTCGTAATGTGTGTTTCAAGTTTAGTGTTTTCCTTCATAAATTTTTTAACAAGGAGTACCTTTGAATTTGGAAATGTTAAAAACTAGAGTTGGCAGTGTTGTTGATTTGTTATAGCGTGCAAGTGTTTATAACTCAGGAAGTATGTGGTTTATTATCTGGTTTGTGAGATGAATTTAGAACTTATTTAGCAGTATTTTTCGTGATGGCTAAGTGTTCTCAAACACACTAGGAGGTTGGTTTTGGTTTATGGATTTGAGAATTTTTTCCAGACCTTTAATAATGTGAATTGTAGTTGAAAGGTTTTAAAGAGTATTTACTTAAAAAAATATAGTTGAAACAAAATTTAGACTACCACTTAAGTTCTTTTACTGAAAGATCCCCAAAAAAAAAAAAAACAGAGAAAAGCAAGCATTGGCTTGGATATTTGTTTATCTTCTGCGAAAATAATTACTATTTTAGGTAAATATATTGGATTTTAAAAAAATCTATTTATTACTAGAGGATTTGGTTACAGAAACTTCGTGTTTGGTGCCGGCTATCCAATGGGGTGTGGGAATCTGGAACTATACAATCTACATCAGGAGAGGAATCATTTTTCTCCCTTTCCAATGGAAATGTAAGTTCATGTGTCTTGACTTTTGAAATTGTATAATTAGTCTTGAGTATTCCTTCCAGCAGGTTGGTGTTTAGATTTACGTTGTATCATTGCTATAGGTTGTAAAAGTTTCTACCGGCGAGCTCTTACCAGCAAACCCAGAAATTTTGGAGGGTGTGAATGATCTCATACAGCTTAGTTATTTGAATGAACCATCAGTTCTTCACAGTCTTAAGCACAGATATTCTCGTGATATGATATATGTAAGCAGCAATATAATCTTTGTTCATGTACTTATTTATGAGGGTTATCTCTTCTGATCTTCATTTATACTTTTTTCCTTTATTTAGAGTAAAGCAGGTCCAGTTCTAATTGCTGTCAACCCATTCAAAGATGTCCAAATTTATGGGAAGGATTTTGTGACGAGTTATAGACAGAAAGCTATGGATAGCCCTCATGTTTTTGCTATAGCAGACACTGCTTATAATGAGATGATGAATGGTGAATGAAACGATTCCTTTTTCTCTCTGAAGTTATCATAAACAAGTGATAATTTGCTTGTGGTGTTGTAATAACTTGTTTCTGATGCTCTGTTTATTGTCTGTAATTAAAATTTTGCAGTTGGAGAAAATCAGAGTATAATCATAAGGTTAGTTGGGTTAGTTGGATATTTAATATTTTGTAGTTATATATGATAATATAATACTTGTGGGTCTTTTAAGTTCTGTTTTATGAACTGTAGGATTACTTAAATCTAAATTTATTTTGCAGTGGTCAAAGTGGAGCTGGCAAAACTGAGACAGCAAAATTTGTAATGCAGTACCTAGCTGCACTTGGAGGAGGCAATGGTGGGATAGAGTGTGAAATCCTTCAGACACATTGTATACTTGAAGCTTTTGGGAATGCAAGGACATCTAGGAATGACAATTCTAGCCGATTTGTGAGTTCCTTTCCACCTTGTTCATATTTTGACTTTTCTTGACTGATGGTAAATCTACATACATTACTCTCACGGCTAAAAGAATCCATGCTGATATTGTACCCTACAGGACTTAGGACTCATTTCTGCTTTGGCTTATGTACCCATGCTGATATTGTACCTTATGTTCTGGTGCAGGGGAAACTTATTGAAATTCATTTTACCGAATTGGGGAAGATATCTGGTGCCAGGATCCAAACTTGTAAGCACGCTGAAATTGGGAAAAAAAAAAATCTATTATTACTTTATACTAATAAAATAGTATAGATTATCCAGCTTACTGACTTGATTTTTGTGCTAATTTTCATTCACCGACGACAATTCTGGATAGTTCTTCTGGAAAAGGTGAGTTCCTAGCACAGTTAAACTTTATATTGGATTTTATCTGTGTCATCATGTATGGTATCCAATGTCGATGTTTTTGATGTCACCTTTGAGCAGTCAAGAGTAGTTCAGCTGGCTGCTGGTGAAAGGTCTTACCATATCTTTTATCAGCTTTGCGCTGGTGCTCCACCAACTCTAAGAGGTACTATTTCATTTTACTTTGTTTCACAATCCATGATAGTTTATAAAAGTTTTGGAGTCTGCATAACCTTGACTGAGCCCTCTATTATCTACATGGAACTATGCTTGCACCTGTTATTTCTTGAAGCTGTGAAACTCACGTTGAAGAAGTCATTGTACATACTGTTGAGATCTCTAGCTTGCTGATGTTATGACTTCTAAATCTGTTTTAAAAGCCAGAAACCCTCCCATCTCCTTTTAATTAGATATAAATACATGATAATCTTTACAATTCTGCAACTTATTCACTTTAATCTGTGAAACTCATTTATGATCCTCGGAATCATGTCTTTGCAGAGAGACTGAATCTTAAAATGGCTAGTGAGTACAACTATCTTGTCCACAGTGACTGCTTGGTGACTAATGGTGTTGATGATGCTCAGAAATTCCATAAGCTTATGGTAATTCAAAAGACTAGATTTTAATGTTACCATCAATAGTGTATGCATTCCTAAACCATTTAATTTCTGTCTTGTTGTCTTTTAAGCAAAAGTTTCCCCATTTCTGCAGGAAGCATTAGACATTGTTAAAATTTGCAAGGCAGAGCAAGAGCAAGCATTTGCAATGCTTGCTGCAGTGTTATGGCTGGGAAATATATCATTTGAAGTAATTGACAATGAAAATCATGTGGAGGCATCAGCTGATGAAGGTAATAATATGGGTTTTAGCTTTGCATAATGACCATCAGCAAATATTGTACCTAGTTTTTTTTTTTTTTTTTTTTCCCTTCCTTCCAAGAGAGAGAGAGCGAAACGGTTTCCTTCTTTGTTGTAGCATATTTTCAAGGAACTGAATTTGCATAAGCCTTACATAAAACGAAGAATATAATGCCTTGTAGTGAATAAACATGCCAATTTGTACAGTCACTTATACTTCCATTAAGAAGCTCCCTACTTTAGAAGCAGAATGTGTTTACTGAGTTTTAACATTGAAATTAAAGTGCCAAGATATTGTCATGCAGATTGATTGTTTCCTTAAAATCTTCTGATGACCTGTGCCTATGAACATGGTCCAACCTTTATTGAATTTTTATAGGCTCGCTACTTCCGTGAACTTTTGAATTTTTAAGCTTCTTATTTTTGTTAATAATCCTCCATTGTGTGCTGTCAACTGTTTTAGCATAATGACTACGAAATAACTTATCTTTCACTATTTCCTTAGACCTGATGGAAGTCTGTACTGAACTATCATACATGATAAAATACATGTGCTTTAAAGACCTCTTCATATGTGATTTTCATCATCATCAGTAGTTTTATGCCTGCTAACTTAACTAGGTTGCAGAATCTCTTTAAGTTAAATCTTTAGTTAGCCTTCTGTTTTGCATTCAAGTGCATGTTTATTAATATATTGTGTTTATACTTGTTGAAGATTGAAAAATGATTGCATTTTAAGATGCTTGTTTATGCAAGATCATTTTTATTCCTTGTTGCAGCCTTAACCAGTGCTGCCAGGCTGATTGGTTGTGCACCACATGAACTGATACAAGCTTTATCCACCCGTAGAATCCAAGCTGGCAAGGATAGTATTGCTAAAAAATTGACATTGCAACAGGTATGTCCTGTATTTGTTAACAACATTATTTCTTTCTCAATCCTCTCGTAAGTCGCATTCTATATATGCTGTGCTGCATACATTGACAACATGATAATGCATTGGTTAAATTGTAATATAGGCGATTGACACAAGAGATGCATTGGCAAAATTCATCTATGCAAGCTTGTTTGACTGGCTTGTGGAACAAATGAACAAGTCACTTGAAGTCTGCAAAAAATGCGTTGGCAGGTCCATAAGCATCCTCGATATTTATGGGTTTGAGTCATTTAAGGTATGTAGTTTCTAATGAGCTGTTTAGAGATTATCATGTGAAGTTCAGTTTGTCCAACTGATATTTTTTTTCCCTTCTGATTTTCAGAAGAATAGCTTTGAACAGTTCTGTATAAATTATGCAAATGAGAGGTTGCAACAACACTTCAACCGACACCTACTCAAGCTTGAGCAAGAGGTAAGCAACTCAAATCTTTTAATTACTAGAGTAGTTGACTTCTTTACAGTTCTGTACCAGAACGACTCCTCTATGCTCTTAAGCTGGAATTACAGTACTCTGCTCTTATTTCATTGGAAATACAAATTAATTTTCAAGCCCAAAGTTCTATGTAATCTGGTTCTCGGCTGTCTATTCTTATCTCTGGATTTGGTTTCCCTTGTTAGAAATTATTATTTTTACCAACTTCCCGTTATTAAGTGTCTCTATATTTTTTTTGTATTTTAGGAGTATGATTTGGATGGGATTGATTGGACTAAAGTTGATTTTGAAGACAACCAAGTGTGCTTGGACTTATTTGAGAGGGTAATTTGAAGGTTCAATCATTTCTTTGTCAGCAAAGTTTGTTTTGAGTTGCTTCCTTGGACTTCTTTTTTGGTGTTTATTTTGCAGAAACCTTTAGGGCTATTTTCCTTGCTGGATGAGGAATCAAATCTCCCCAATTCAACCGATTTTACCCTTGCTAATAAGTTGAGGCAGCACCTGAATTCTAATTCTTACTTCAAGGGAGATAGAGGCAGGGCCTTTGGTGTTCGACACTTTGCAGGAGAGGTCAGTTATTGGTCTTTTGAAGACAGTTAGAAGTTGTTTTAACGATTTTCCTTTCATTCAATTTCGAAGGTTGTGAATTTGCAGCATCGGCTTTTGATGCATGTATTAATCATGTAGCTTTAAAACAAGCTTGAATTTGTTTGGCTAGTTGATGCAAATGGCATTCCATACTAATAAAATGTTACGCATGAAAGTATTGATTTTCTGAGTTCTTCCAGGTACTCTATGATACTAATGGGTTTTTGGATAAGAACCGAGATCCACTGGGCTGTGAGTTAGTCCAACTTCTATCATCCTGTAATGGCCAATTGCCACAATTATTTGCCAAAAAAATGGATAATCAATCTCTGAAACCAGCAATTTCGTTGGATGCTCCAAAGCAAAGTGTTGCTATGAAGTTCAAGGTAAATTTGCTTCCTTAGTACTTGTGATCTAAATATATGTGTGGTTGTAATGTAATTCAAACTGATCAACTGGATATTCTTTATTGGAGAAGCTTTCTTACATCAGTCTTCGGTAGAAAGCATGCCAACATTTGCCATCCCTTTGAATGAAGTTATATTAATTTATCGAGTTCTTTGGTTCTTGCATTTTTTTGGGGTAATTTATTTGTGAATTGCCTTTCAAATCCTTTACATTCCTTTGGCAATGGGGGTTATCTAATACAGTATTCGGAATATTGGTGTTCACTGCATTCTGGCTTGGTTTATAGATGTGATGTTTTTCTTCCATACTTGTAGGGCCAGCTATTCAAACTAATGCACCAGTTGGAGAATACAAGACCTCACTTTATTTGCTGCATAAAACCAAACTGCAAACAGCTCCCCAGTCTGTACGAAGAGGATCTTGTCTTGCAGCAGCTTAGATGTTGTGGAGTTTTGGAGGTTGTCAGAATCTCAAGAACCGGATATCCTACTCGAATGACACATCAGGCGTTTGCAGAAAGGTAGAGGATAAAACCTTCTTTACTTTATGGCTGTTTTGGTGCTTATTATTATTATTGTTATTATCTCTAACTATTTCAGCATAGTTCTCATATATATGTGTGTTTCTTAGGTACGGGTTCCTACTGTTGGAGACCAATGTATCTAAGGATCCATTAAGTATTTCAGTTGCTGTTCTTAAACAATTTAATGTCCTTCCTGAAATGTATCAAATTGGCTATACCAAACTGTATCTTCGAACTGGGCAGGCAAGTGTTATACTCATTTCTTTTTTTTTTTTTTTTAATGTTTCTTTCCTTTTTTATGCAGTAATTTTGAACCTTGATACCTCTTTTCACCAAACACTTCCAGTTCTGATGTGACACTATAGATAATTGGAAAAACCAACCAACAAAACACTTGGTCTATGCATATCAAGACTTAAGAGTTTGCAGTTTGCACTAGGACTAACATATGGTTAACTCTGTTCTAGCATAATTGTGCTAGCCAAATTAGTCATAGTTGAATGCACGCAGAATCTTTTTCAGTTGGAGCCCAAATAACCAGGTTGATATGTAATAGTAAATGGATCATTGTGTTACGAATAAGAGCCTGAAAAATCTCTTGATGCTCAGAGTTGGACCTTCAAGTTAACGTACTGAGTACTGGAAAATGGAGAGACAAACTTATTTCATTCTGTTTACGGTTATACTATGTAGTAGTTTCTTTGATGCTATTATGTCTGGCTGGCATGCAGATCAGTGCATTGGAGGATAGGAGAAAACACGTGTTGCGAGGAGTAATTAAGGTTCAGAAATACTTCCGTGGTCACCGAGCTCGTCGCCTTTTCCACGAGCTCAACAAAGGAGCAAAAAGTAGACAATCATGTAAATTCTTCCAAGCAAAACTCATTTCGAATCAAACTTAGTTTTTTTTCCCACTATTCAGAGATTCCTTGCACTTTTTTTAATTATAATTTTTTGTTGTCTTATTTGGTCATAAGCATACATTTTTTCATACATTTATACTATCTTTCTGCAGGACATTTTAGAATTTAGTCTTTAACCATCTTCATCTTCAAAGCACCTTTTTACAAGTTTAAGAGGCTTGAAGTGTAGTATTTTATGTTTGTGCCATAAGTTGATTCAAAGCATCTTCATCTTCAAAGCACCTTTTTACAATTTTAAGAGGCTTGAAGTGTAGTATTATATGTTTGTGCCATAAGTGGACTCCTTTTCTAGATCATGAGCACGTATATTTTTCCAATTGACATTTTTTATTATCTTTTTACCAATTGACGGATGAGTTCTTTCCAATGCAGTTGTCTGTGGAGAAAATATCCAAAGGAAGTCCCAATTACTTGATGAGCAGTTGACGGCAGTCATATATTTACAATCTGGTAAATTTTATGTGCTAGCTAAATTTGTGGCTTCCCATTGTCTACAGTTTTCTTATCATTATCATTGTTTTTATCCATTGCAGTAATTCGTGGGTGGTTGGCCCGGAGACGTTTCAATAACATGCATAATTTGAAACAGTTGAACCGTGAAAGTGTAAAATCTAGACGCAAGATGGGTAGGAAGATTTCTGATGCAAAGGTATTCTCTACTCTTTTACAGGGTAATATGCTAAAAGTGTTCATTTAAAGATATATTCTTACCATTTTTCCTTTTTTGTAGTTGCATGCATCCGAGCATGTTTTACTTTCTTAACTGTCCATAATCTGTTGACCAACTCCGAATGACTTAAAGTTTGACCCCTTTTTTTGGGTTTACCAGGACATACCACGTGAGCAACAGATTCAAGTACTACCTTCTGTAATGGCAGAGCTTCAAAGAAGGGTTCTCAAGGCAGAGGCTAACATGGGGCAAAAAGAACAGGAAAATGCCACATTAAGGGAACAATTACAAAAGTATGAGGCAAAGCAGTTGGAGTACGAGGCAAAGATGAAATCAATGGAGGAGATGTGGCAAAAGCAAATGGCATCACTACAAGTGAGTTTCTGTATTTTATATGTAAATACTAAAAACATGTTTGCATTAAGGTGATTGTTATTGATCAACTCAAAAATACTTGATAAATCATCAAAGTAATTGCAAAATTAATATGCTAAAATGGCTGTCATTCCATGGTCTATATATCACATTTAATAGGAAGTGCTGTCAGGACTCATGAAGTTTCCTTTGCATGCGAGACTTGCATTTATATATATATATATATATATATATATATTAGAATTAGATGTACCAATTGAAATTACAATTACAGTTAATATCCCTTACAATATATACCACAAGAGGTGAATAAATGTTTGTTTAATAATTTAATAACTTAGATGTCTATTTGGATTTGTCTAGTTAAATGTTTGATTTGTTGGTTTGTTTGTATGATTTAATTCAATAATTTCTTCTATGGATGTAATACTTGATTATAATTGTAAATTATCTTGTACTTGTAACTTCATTGAAAAATATAATAACAATAACTTAGATTTTTATTGTTTTCAAATTCATTTATTTCAGACAAGTCTTGCTGCAGCCAGAAAGAGTCTTGCTGCTGACAGTGCTGCTGGTCAGCTCGGAAGAGTTGATGTGTTATCGCCTCGCTGTTATGATTCCGAAGAAAACGTGTTCATGGGATCTCGAACTGCTAGTGGGAATACACCTGTCTTATTTTCTAGTGCTGTACCCGATGTTATTGGGGGGAAAGAGAATGGTTCCTTGAATACAGTGGGCAGTCTGTTGAAGGAATTTGAGCAGCGGAAACAAACTTTTGATGCTGATGCAAAATCTTTGATCGGCATCAGAATGCAACAGCCAGTTTCTAATACGAATCCTGATGATGAACTTCGTAGATTGAAACTCAAGTTCGAGACATGGAAGAAAGATTACAAGCAGAGATTAAAAGAAACCAAGGCTAGACTACATAAGCGCGGGCATCCAGAGTCAAACAGAGCTCGAAGAAAATGGTGGGGGAAGCTAGGCTCAAGAGCATTATAGAATTCCGTTTTGAAATGATCATATATCTCGGTTCGTCCAAGCAACATGGAGAATTGTTGCCGAAAGTACTGCTTGCTTGCTTCCATTCTCAGGTACACTGAGGATTGTATTTATATGTATCTATAAATTTTGTTATTTGCTGGGAGGAATTATTATGTGCATATAGACAAAAACAGGAATTTGTTGAGTTAAAATTGCTTTTTTCTTTGAATAGTTTGGTTTAGTTTTTATGCATAATTCTCTGTTGTTGCTGATGTAAGATCAAACTTTGTAATTTTCTTATTTACAAATGAAATCAGAAATGTTTATATGCCTTTCCTTAACTTATTTTGTTATGGAAAGTGCAATTTTGATTTGTGCAAATCTCTTATCTTTGTCAAGCATTCGACTAAAAGTGTTGTATAACGAGATGATTTTGAACACGACACGAATGTAATATAAAAAAATAATTAAAATATAATACGATATGAACAAAACATAAATATATGAGCATGTTAAAATATATATCATGTGAATTAACGAGAAATATAACACTAGCATTAAACAAATACATAAATTATTAGGTTTATATATGTTACCCAAACTTAAAAGTGTCTGATACGGGTATTAACACGTTTAAAAAAACCCAGATAGCATAAGGATTTTAAAAACTAAATCTCCAAACAGAGCAAAAAACATATAAAATTTTTAAGAAAGAAAAAAAAATTAAATCTTGGTTCACTAAGTTATGCAAAAAAAAAAAAAAAAAAAACTAAATCCCATTAAGAATTCATGGTTTTTTGGACTAAAAATCTGTTCTTGACAGGATCATTTCCTTTCTTTTAACCTCAAGTCAGTTCAGATTTTTCCGCCATTTTTCTAATGTATCAATTCAACACAATCAGAATCAAATTGAACACTACACTTTAATCTAAGAATTGACCTTATTGATCATGCCTCATAAAATAGCTACATTGATCACATTACCAACAAAAATTAGATGAAAAATAATCTGAAACTACTGGCATCCCATACTTCTAAGGTATTTCTCAAGTAACTGACTACAAAAATCAATGGCAAGAGAAATTGATACTGCACATCCAACTGAAAGTTAATTTCTAACTCAGACAATTAAAAACTGCATTTTTACAGCTCCTG
Source organism: Adansonia madagascariensis (assembly GCA_038381835.1). Lineage (NCBI taxonomy): Eukaryota > Viridiplantae > Streptophyta > Magnoliopsida > Malvales > Malvaceae > Adansonia > Adansonia madagascariensis. Next base: position 12,468 of record JBBYHL010447578.1, read on the forward strand.
AAATTCCAATTATACGATAGAAAACTAATTTTTACTCCAATTATTGTAAAATTAATTGAAATTCCAAACTTTCTGTTAAATTATAAGCTAAAAAAGTACAGAAAAAAAATAACACTCAGTTGCAGAGTCAAAACAGAGCAAAGAAACTGGTTTCATAAATTTCGTTTTTCTCAAATTTGAATTTCATAAATGTAAATATAAAATTATTTTAAAAGTATTTTACCTATTGTTATTTTCTTAAATTTTTTCAGTAACAAGAATTTT
>JBBYHL010447599.1:0-16558 GCA_038381835.1 Adansonia madagascariensis
GATATTTTAATAGAATCTTACATGATTAAATTCTTAATTGAATTTTGTCATATGTAAAATTTTAATTAATTCCTTGAGTATAGGAATTTCAATTTGCTTCAATTTACTCGTAATTTAAATTGTTTAATGAATTTTCTTCAACTAATTTCCATTTCACATGGAACTCATTTAGTTCCAACTTGATTGTTTTTCCACCAAATTAGTTTAGTTATATCTTTTTCTAACTTAGTTATAAATGAACTAACATAGTTGAAATTCAGTTTTCATTTCACAAAGTTTAGTTCCATTCTAACCAATTCCAACATGTTCGACAAAAAATACAGGATAGCTATCATGGCATTTAGATGATAGCCTACAACTTTTATGACAAAAGCGTAGAAGGCTATGACAAAGGGTATGGGGTGAATGACAATTTGTCATAAATCTTCATTAAATAAGTAATAAAAAAAAAGAAAAAAATTGAATGGCCATATTGACACCATTTTCAAGTAGAATAGAGAGGGGATTTATTTTTCATTCTATTCTTCTTCTTCTAACAAAAGAAAAAAAACCTTTGTTGTTTCCTTGGCTTTTTCAAGCTTTTTATTTAAATTGGTTTTTTAAGGCTTTTTGATTTGTGAAAGGTATAATATTTTAATTTCTTTTATTTTCCATATATTCAACGTCATCTTCATTCACTTTTAATTTTTTAAAGTTTTTTTTCGTTATTGGTAGCTTGATGAACCTAATTTATTTAGTAAAAGCAATTACCAAGCTTTTCTTTCTTTTCTTTTCTAATAAATTTCAACAAAATTTTCTTAAAAAAATTATTTTTTAGTTTTGTTGAAATTAAGACCTTTTATTTAGGGATAAGACGAGTAAGCGATTCATCTTGATGACTTAGGCCTCAAACACAAAAAGATGAATATAAAGAAATTAGGGATTCACCCACTTTTTAAGTTTGACGGGTTAGGATTCGTATCCAGGCCACGTTGCAACAACTTTGCGACTCCATTGTGGACTTTATGAGAGTCAAGCCCAAAATTAGTTATGTGTTAACTAAAATTTTGATTAATTTAGTTTCAATTAATATTTAAGTATAATTCCTGGTATTGCTAAGATCTTTTTTATTTTTTGATTTTATGCAAATATTGGTATGTATTATGCATATTTTTCACTAACCCCTCTTATTTTATATGTTTTATGGGCAATTTAGGATAGGAGTTTCTATTATTTTTGAAAGAGTTGAGTCATAAAAGGTTTCTTTGTTTCCCTGCACATATTGCACACATTCATACCATTAGACTCTCCTTTAAACATATGAAATGGGCATACGTTACCTATGATTTTAGGAGAAGGTAAAGTAACTTTGCCTTCGTGAAGGTACATCCATATAAGCCAGTAAAAACCTATTTGGTGTAAATTCCTATGCCTTCGAAGAGTGTTAACCTCTACATAAAACTGAAAAATACTCTCATTCTGATTAAACCCTTTTCATTAAAAACTTATGATGGGTAAAGATCAAGGTGCCTTGCTATTTTGGACTCGAGGAATAATTCAGGAACCTATCTAAATGTCCAACCCAAACCTCATATTATGAATTATAAAGGCCTCATTTAGTTAGAGCTATTCCTAGTTTTAGAGGTTACTAAATTGGGTACACACGGGGGGAACACTTCTTACCCTTTCCTTTTTACTTATGTTTTAAGCATGTAAATCAAGTGATGATGATCTAACATCATCATTTGTGGTAAGATCTTTCTTTCACCTCAAAAATTGCCATCACTATTTTAATTCAAATATCAAATAATGATAAACAAATATCGTCACTCGTAATGTGATTACTTCTTTTGCCTTGCAAATCATTATGTAGCACTAACTACATGGTCTAGACATTCAGGTCAAGTAATGATGTTTGTTCATCATCGCTAATAGCAAGGCCTTGTTATTTGCCCTAATAGGCGTCATAACGCCCTAAAAGGTTCACTTGGGATAAACGTTTTTTTGCATTACTTCTTTTATTAGTTTTTCATGCTAACATTTTTTCATTTTTCTTTCTATATTATTTTACCATAACAAATACACTGAGCTATCAAGCCGTCCATAATAAGATTGATTATTTTTCTTTAAGGGGCCATAATGCCTCAATTTTCTTTTTAGGGCAATCTTTCTTGATGATAGGTTTTTTGCTTATATTTGTTTGTATTATTTTGTTGTACACGTTTCTTTGACATTACATTAATTTCATCCTTGCACTCATTTGTATATGTGCATTCATACATGCATTCATTCATGACATGCATTTCATTAAGGTAAGGGGGCAAAATGAAGGCTTGTTTAGATTTATCTCTAAATGAATATTTTCTTTCAAATTAGAAGTGTCGAGAGAATCAAATGTCATTGACCATAGGAGATGAATATGCAGTTCACATAGAAAAGAAAGAGGCAACCTACTATGAAACATAACAAAGATTGATTAAATAGTAAGAGGAAATGCTAGCATAAATCTTTAACTTAATGGAAATAATGACTGCTAAAGCGAAAGAGTCCAAAAATGTAAATTCAAGAAATCGAGGAGTCACCCTAATAATACTGCTAGCTCATCCGAGGCAAAGAGGCAACTACCTCAAGGTACTCAACGCATGGGAGCCAGTCCTATAATATATTTTATGCTAACCTTAGGTCTCACCAAGGGGCAATAGGTGTAAAAGCATATCGTACTTTGGATGATCCAATGGTTACGAAACTCGATAACCTCTTAGAGCTAAAAAGTCTTAGGCTCAAGGTGGAAAAAAACTCAAGCTCAAGCAACAAGGAAAAATACTAGCTCTTTCAGAAAATGCTCTAAGGAATATAAAAGGTTGCAGACTTCATTACTACATATGTAAATGAGTTAAGCTTGGTACCAAATCTAATCCTCCTTTCTAAGTTTAATATGCTAAGCTTCAGAAGGTTCAATGGCAGCATGTCTCCATAGGCCCACACCAAAATGTTTATAACAAAAATAACTGGGCATGCACACAAATGACAAGTTTTCATTCACTATTTTCAAGAATGCCTATTAGGATCAGCAGCAAGATTGTACAATTACTTAAATCAGAGTCAGTATAGTGTTGGATAGACTTGGCTAATGCTTGTCTTCGTAATACAAGCATATGTCTGATTAGGAACCAGATTAATTATTTTTTTAGAATAAGGAGAAGAAATTAATGGAAACATTAATGTAGTAGACCTAAAAAATAAGGGGATAGAGTGGCGTAAGTGCAACCACCTTTGTTAAAAAAAAGATAGCATATTTATTTCTGAATACACTACCAAATTTATTCTTTGACAAACTTGTAAGAAGTGTCATAAAAAATTTTGCTAAGATAGTGATCTCCAGAGAAATAATTAAGAATGCCATTAATAAAAGGAAATATATCAGTTGGTGATGTGCTTATGGTGGATAAGAGAAAAACAACTGAAGAAGATGAATAAATCTAAGTTGTCTCTTAGATGAACCAACCACTTATAGATCCTAGACAATATCGGTATCTCCCTTACGAGCCATGTTTTTTTGTCATGCATGATGCATCCAATGCATCTCAAGGTCTTTACCAACCAATGCTTATAGCTACTCCGATTTTCATATCTATGCATAAGCTAAGTGCTCAGGGGAACAGTCAGAGTAAATGCGAAAAGCTAAATTAGAATCCAATTTAGTAGATTCCTATGTCTTATATCGAGCTTTTACTAACAGCTATCTAAATTAAACCTCTAAAACCCTAAAAATCTAAATTGGTATAACATCAACCAATGTTGTGATTATCATTCTGATAACTCAATTAACTCAACAAAGGATTATCTTACTCTTAAGTACAAAGTCCAGGACCTCATCAATGCTAAGAAGTTGAGCTTTCAAGAAAGGAAAGCCAAGTGTCATTTAAGGGGATATAAGCGAGAGATAAGCAGTAAGAATAGTTGGGTTGGTAAAAAGAGATGCATGCCATATAATTATTGATGTAATCTTTATTTTGAGAAGCCCTTTGTCTCTGAATTAACATTATTTTGTGAAGCATGCATATTAAATGTTTTGACAAAATAAGAATGTTCATAGAAAGTAAATATTTTTACATGATGATTAAAGTCTCCAAAATACTAATGATTAATATTGAAAATGAGCTTGTACCCTTGCATTCATTTCCCTGTGAAAAAAACCATGATCATTTGAAAAACCTAATACTTCAGAGAAGTAACTTTAAAGTTCCCAAATTGTGATCCCTAAGTAAAAAGCGATAGAATAAAGCTTCCAAAGATTTATGATTTTCTTTGCAAATCAAACCAATGAAATGTTTTTTTAGAGAACCTAATTACGGCCATTGGAGGTGTGCTAAGATTGTGCCTAAAATCCTACTTCTTTTTCAATAACCAAAACATGAATTTCGTGACCATCCCTAGGAAATCACTCATTACTTATATTCCAAGGCACGATGACCTAACAAAATTGCCCTCATGTCTTTAACAAAACCTTTTGAGGTTTGCTTCTCTCTAATCATTTTAAATATAGCATATTTAAGGAATCAAGCGTAGAATCTTTCTTGTAAACATAAACCCTTATATTACCTAATTTATCATTGAAGATAAATCAAAATGTGGAACATGCTTGTGAAGATGGAGAGAAAAAAGAATTTATGCATGAATTTTGCACAAAAATAAGAAAAAAAAAGAAGAAGAAGAATAAAAAAGAAAAAAAAGAAAAAAATAAAATCTAAATGCATAACTATGTGATTAAGATATTCAAAATATTTTCAAAGGATCCTTTTATGGAGGAATGGCCTTTCAGGTTAAATAGTTGTGTTTAAAGTGATAAATAGCCTTCTTTCATCACCCTTTCATAGATATAGAAAATTATTCCCTTTGCTACCACTCCTTTTAAGCCAAAAGAATTATTTATCTTTGTAATCTTTGATTAAGGATTATCTTTCGCACTAAAAATTAAAAAAAAATGTGAAAGGGAAGTCTTCTATTCAACATCTCCAAAAAAATGCATGAGTTTTAGGGCAAACGCAAATTGAATTGATTTTCCAAATTTTTTTCTGTAATAAGAAAAAAGAAAAGAAAAATTAAAAGAAAAAAAATTAAAAATTAAAAAAGCATGAAATGAAAAGAAAAAGTGCAAAAGAAAAGGAAAAAAATGAAAAAAAATATAATGAAATAAGAAAATGCAGTGCTTAAAAAAAAAGAAAGGATAAGCTCCTCATAAAATGAAATGATCCTTGGTTCGATGACCCTCAAACACTTTATTTGGGCCTATTCATCCTTTCTTTCTGAGCCTCAGACCTAGGCCAACATTCATACCTTAAAAAGTCTATTTCGATCAAATACGATTGTTTGAACTGGCAGGTCAACTTCTTAGGAAAAATCCTTTTTTGGAATGATTAGAGCTTTAATGAAGCAATCAAAGAAAAAGAAATGGAAAATGGAAAAAATAAAGTTCTAAGATGAAAACCCAAAAATGGGTAGTCTAAAATAGAGCAAGAGAACTGTCGATATCACCCGTGAGAATTATTGAAATATTGCAAGGAAAAAAACCATTTTGAAAAATGTTAGAGACATCCAAAAATCCACGTACCTTAGACTGTCAAGACTCAATTGGAGAAACCAACTTTAAAAATTAAATCCATAACCTTTCATGGCCAATCCTGGTACCTGTTGAAGTGCTAATAATCAAGAGACTTAAAATAACATCAAATTAATTTAATTATCAAGGAAAAATTCAAATTTTATACTACCTGATCTATTTATGCCTAGGAAAATTGGGCATATATCTTATCCATTATGGAATTTCTCTATCAACCAAAGTTCTTAAGTTTTTTAACCTATTTTGGAAAAAATAAAGTTATAATTCATAAATTTTTAACAAAAGATCATTAGTCTTTGAAAGACTTGAATATCACATGTTTTTAACCCAAATGTTTCAAATAAAATGCATTTTTTAGTGAAATAACTATTTTAATAAACTTAAAAGGGTGTCATGAAAAGAGATAAGGTTCTTCTGATAGAAGGGAATTGAATTAAAGTAAAACCTGACCCATGGTAGAGAAAATATGAGATGATGATGAAAGATTGAAAAATAAGTTATCTTCCTTAAGGCATGGGAGGATCAAAGTATGCCTTGATATGGCGAAACTGAGAGATGGCCAAACAAAAGTTTGATCTCCGCATCATTGAAGTATACATTTCATTTGATACCTAGCATTTTATCATTTCATTAGCATCTACACCATTTAGATAATATTAGCATTTGCATCATTTTTCATGCATGTAATTTTCATTAATACCTTTATTTGCATCGTTTCATGAGCATTTGCACCATTCTCGATAATAATATTCTTCAAGCAATGTCATCATTTTTGTGATCATTGCATTATCACACTTACTTAGTACGTCAATTGCATCAATCGTAAAATGATTACACAGATTTTGTAAGTCATCGGTGATAAAATCTGAAGCATTTAAGAAATTTCAAGTTTTTGATGGAGAAATCTGAAGCGTTTATGAGAGTTTCTTAGAACAAGTCTTTTCAAAGCATTCAAAAGAGTTTGTTTTAGAAAAAAAACAACTCTTCGACTGTAAAATCCAAAGCATTTAAAAGAATTTGTTTATAAAAACAAGTCTTCGATAGTGAAATCCAAAGCATTCAAAAATAATTTGTTTAAAGACAAGTCTTTAGTGGTGTATCGAAAACTTCTAGTAGTGGTAACTAGTATAATTGTCAAAGTCTTTAGTGATATATCCAAAACTTCTGGAGGCGATTATCAAAATAATTTTCAAAGTTTTTAGCAGAGTATCCAAAGCTTCTGGTGGTTATAATTAGAAATAATGGTCAATGTCTTTAGTGGTGCATCTAAAGCTTATAGTGGTGGTAACCAGAATAATTTTTAAAGTCTTTAATGGTATCTAAATTTGCTATTGGTGGTTATAGGACTAGTGCTCTTTTAAACAACTTAAAAGAATTAAACTCGTATCGTACTGAGCAAGTTAAAAAAGTCCAACTATGTCCTTCTAAACAAGTCAAAAAGTTAAACCCGTATCCTTCTAAATAGACTAAAGGCTTACCCTTTCAAGTAAAAAATAATTAGACATTGTATCTGTCCAGATAAAGCCATTTTTTGACTAAAGGTTTCACCCTGCTCATCTTTATGACTAATAGATTTTGCCTTAGTCATTTCTTTTTGACCAATAGGGCTTTACCTTATCAATCTTCTCGATTAAAGGTTTTATCTTGGTTATCTTTTTGACTAATATGGTTTTGTCCTAGTTAATCTTCCTAATTAAAGGTTTCACCTTAGCCGTCCTCTTTTCAACTAATAGCTAATCATCTTCTTTTTTATTAAAGGTTTCATCCTAATCACCTTCTTTACTATTATGTTTTCACCTTGGTCAACCTTTTTGACTGAAGGTTTTGCCTTAGTCACCTCCTTGACTACTATGGTTTCACTCTAGTTAACCCTTTCGGCTTAGGTTCTACCCTAGTCACATTTTTTTTATTATGGTTTTGCCCTAGTTAATTTTTTTGGCTAATAGGTGCTGCCTTAGTCACCCTCTTTGACTATCATGGTTTCACCTTAGTTAATCTTTCTAACTAAAGTTTTTACCCTCGTCAGGTCCTTGATTATTACAATTTCACCTTTATCAATCTTTTCAAGTGAAGGTTTTGGCCTAGTCACCTCCTTGACTATTATGGTTTTACCTTGGTCAACTCTTTCAATTGAAGGTTTCACCCCAGCCACCTTTTGACTATTATGGTTTCGCCCTAGTCAACCTTTTCAACTTAGGTTCCACCTTGGTCACTTCCTTGACTATTATAGTTTCATCGTAGTCAATCTTTTCAACTAATAAGTTTCATCTGAGTCACTCTCTTTTACTATTATGGTTTCACCTTGGTCAATCTTTCCTTCAAGCCTTGGTCAATCTTTTCGACTAAAGGTTCTGCCTTGGTCACCTTCTTGACTATTATGGTTTGCCTTATTAATTTGTTTGACTCAGGTTTCACCTTGGTCACTTTTTTTAAACTTAGGTTTCATCTAATCGTATTTTATGACTATTAAGTTTTGCCTTTGGTCATCTTTAAATCTTGAATTTTCCACTGGAATCTTTTATTACACATTTGGTCATCTTTTACTTGTAGCTTTATGCTCCTTATTTATTAAAATGATTAAGCTTAAGCCATAGCATGATTTATGCTTTAAGGGCTAAGGCTGGACCTATAACCTTTTTTCCTTTATTTTTGTTTAAATTTCATTAAGATCATATTTGCAAAGCTTAAATGCTATTAAATCATGTTTATATGTGCTAAAATAAATTCTATTGTTGATGGATTTCTTGGCTCATAAATGGTTGGATTTAGCATTTTTTTTTATCTAGTTAGTGATTTTTCTTAGATATTGATACTTTGAAAATTTTTATGGTATGTTGAGCTTGGTCATATTCTAGGATGATATTAACATGCATTTAGGTCTAATTTCATGAAAAGTGAAATTTTTAGGGGTTAGTTTGTAAATAATTAAAATTTTAGGGGTTAATAGGGTTGTTCCATAATTTTTTAATTTCTGAAACTCATTTAGGTGTGTCCCTTAACTTGGCCAAAACCTATAGGGGCAAAATGCAAATTTTTATTTTTTAAACCATTGAAGGTATTTCTTAGCTTTGTCAAACCCTAAAGAATAATTTTCATGCATTTTAAATTTATTTAGGTACATTTCTTGCATTTTTAGTCTATTAAGGATCTTTTTGCAATTTTAAAAAATTTAGGGATTAATTGAAAAAACTTAAAAAAATGTTTTACACCATAAGTACTTCGCTAAATGGTTCTAAGGTTATTAGGCAATTTTTCCATGTTATGTTTTATATGCTTTGATGTTTGTTTGCAATTTTAGTCATTTAGGGATAAATTAAAAAATTAGAAAAGTTTAAAGTCCATTTAGTAACCGCCTTGCATATTGGGGTTAATTAAGTTATTTTAACATAATTAACCATTTACGGTATTCTAGGATGCTTTATGAATATTTTTAGCATTTTAGTCTATTTTAGTGCCAAGGTGTAATTTTGAAAAGTTTAGAGACCGTTTTGTAATTGTTGTATTTTAGGTCAAATTTACCATTTAAGTTACCTATTTAGAGTATGATTGTCATTCCACATCATTATCAAGTCCTTTTAGGTTATTAGGATACTTTTATGACAAAAGTATACTTTAGGGGTATTTTGGTAATATTACCTTGCAACTAAGTCTTTTAGGGTCATTGAGATACTTTTATGTCGAAGGTGTGTTTTAGGGATAGTGTTTGCTCAAGGTAAAGAATGAACCAAGAGGAAGATGAATTATTTCTATAAAAATTTGATCATAATTTTATCTTTTACAAAAATTTGAAATAAATTGAAAGTAAAAAGGAGTTAAGGATTAGAAAAACAAACTACCAATATATAGAGGTTCAGTCTTTGAACTCAGAACCTACGTCTTCTCTTCTTGACACTTCCTTACCAAGGTAATTCCCATAATTCACTAATGAAATTGTTACCTTTAAGGCTAAGGTATAACCTTACAACTCTATCTTTCAAAGCTTAGAAAGAGCCTTTCAATCTGATTGAGAATTCTACCCCAAATTCTTATGTTTTTTCACTCACTTTCACATAAACCTTTTTGTGATATGAATGAAGTGTTTGCAAACAATTAGAACCTTTAGTAGGTGGGTGTTTGCTAGAATTTAAGTATAAAGTAGATCAGATACAAATAATCTTGAAAAAGTATAAATTAGATACAAGAAGAATGACTAATTTGAAGACTTTGAGCTTTTGTTGTTCAATGCTTGATTGATTTTGGTATCTCTTGCTTCTTCAGTTGTTAGGAACCTCTATTTATAGCTTAGAATTGATTTATAGATGTTAGGCATTAAATAAGGTTGCTGGAAAGTCGTTATAGCCTTCATAAATGCTTGCTTTCGTTCAAACCGGCTCTGTTGTATCGATACAAGAATTAAAAATGTGACCATTACAGGTTGTTGTATCCATACATAAGGTTGAGTATCGATATTTATCATCATGTATAGATACAGACACACTTGTATTGATACATTTGGGGGTTTTAGCCAAATCTTAGCTATTGCTAAGTAATGTATCGATACACATAGGGTGAGTATCGATACTCAATGCATTGTATCGATACATGCTGATTTTATCGATACATTTGAGGGTTTTAAACATAGTATCGATATATTTATGCATGTGTCGATACACCTTTTTAAACTCCTTTGTAAAATGATTTTTCTTGGCTTGAATTTAACTCAAACATATCTAAAAAATATTCTAAGTATAAATGTGCATTTTGGAACATATTTGAGAAAATAGGAACTTAGTATTTTTTTTCAAAATATTTTTCAATTTAACACAAGTACTAAGTTGAAAACAATTGAGAACAAGTTAATTTAGCTTAAGTTATTGTTATATTAAAACTGAAATTAATTCAAAGCTAACATTCTCTCTCTTTTTTATATAACAAAACTTAAGATAAATTTACTTGTTAAGGACTCCCCCAAAATTTTTGAGATTTGTAATGAAAAACTCCCCCTCAATAAAAGCAATGGTTTTCAAAAGTTTTAATTGAGAAAATATATTCCTTTAAAGCTACAACATTTTAAATATATAATGTTGCCCATGATTTTCACAAATCAAGCTACAACATGTAAAAATGTTCAATATCAACATGTTATTGGTTTCCAACTATAGACACCTAATTCCATTCGGCTCTCTTTTTTCTTTTTTGATAATCCTAAATATCCGAGATTGAGAACTTAATGACAACTCTCTTTGGGAATGATCTTTTTCAGATGAATCAGACATTCTCAAAACCTTTTTATTCATAGTTAAATGGCCACAAGTTCAAACATGATGAAAAAGAATCACACTTAGATCTCTAATTTTGGATACACAGGACGAATATTTAAGAGAAAAATCATTTTTTATGTTTTCATGTAAAAATTTTGAAAATTTATTTCTGAGAACGATATCGCTGTCAATTTTTTCATTTTTAAATAGAGAATTTTTTATTAAACTTGGGAAGTTGACTGTCATATAATTGTACCGATACCTATTGGTGTTTATGCTGATATGTACTCCAAAAAATAAAAAATATTCAAGGAAAAATTCATACTCAGTTTATGCCACAAGGAGTCAGGTTGTCCATTTTGTGACTAATTTTAAATTTTTCATAGTATTATGAGTTTTATACTCGTAAAATTTTTTGGTAAATTATTCTGGGTTTTGGATTTTCAACTTTACCATTTTGTAAATTAATATCTGCGATGATATATCTTATTTAATTCATTTTATATAAGTTTTAATGTATTCTTTGAAAATCTCTTGATTCTAAAATACGAGCATTCATTTATCTGTAAAATTTTATGGTGGAATTTTTTCAAGTTTTCAACCTTAAAATTTGTTAAAAATTTGCATTTAATTACCATTAAATGAGTTTTTTTTTAATTCATTTTATTTTATAAGTTTTACATTTTCTTCTCATTTCCAAAATATGAAATTTTCTACTCCATAATTTTTTAGAGAAGATTTTTTTAAGTTTATAATTTTCAAAATTCTTCAAATATTATTATTTAATTCATATTAAATTAGTTTAGGAAAATTCCTTTTATTTCATCAATTTTGTATTTTTCTTTTGAACTTTTTTTGTTTTTGAAATACGAAGTTTTCTACTTCTTAATTTTATGGAAAGCTTTTTCATAGTTTATAATTTTTAAAATTTTTTAAATATTATTATTCAATCCATATTAAATAAGTTTTGAAAAGTTCAACTTATTTTATGAGTTTTAGAATTTTTTATTACCGAGATACGGGTTTTATACTCTGTCAATTTTCGTAGTGAGATTTTTTTAAGTTTATAATTTTTAAATTTCCTCAAATATTATTACTTAATCCATATTAAATCAGTTTTAAAAAATTAAATTTATTTTATGAGTTTTAGAGTTTTTTCTACTACCGAGATACGGAGTTTTCTACGCCTAAATTTTTTTGGTAAGATTTTTTTGAGTTTATAATTTTTAAAATTCTTCAAATATTATTGTTTAAGTCATATTAAATCAGTTTTAAAAAATTCAATTTATTTTATGAGTTTTTATTTTTTTACATATAATAATTTTTTCCCAACAAGGGTTTTTCTCATAAATTTTTACGAGTTTGGTGTTTTGAATGTTTTTCTCTCTAAATAAAAAATTTTTTTATTATTAGGATACATTAAAACCAATCACACGGAATCTTATTTCAAATACATAATTTTAAAATTTTATAATTTAGTTTTTATAGTTAATTTTTACGGTATAATTTTACATATTATACAAATATATTCTAAAATGTCTCTACAATTGATGATGTGCATGATGCAATTCATGAAAAAGAAAAAAGTCAAAAAAGGAAAGGAAATAAATAAAAAATAACAAAAAATAAAAATAAAAGGCCATTCAACCAAGGAGGTTGGGAAACCTTCATGGCCAAGTCTCTCCACAAGAAACAAAGGGAAAAAGCTTTCATGGTATGTTAATGGCTTCCATAAGTCAAAAACACTAAATCTCTATTAAATTATCTAATTTTTTTCATGTTTTTTTCAAGCTTTCAAGGTAATTTTCTTTTGTAAAACTTTAATTTTTGTTAATTTCACTCTTGATTCTTTCGTTTTGTGAGTCAAAATCATGTTAAGACTCATGGATTTTCATCCATGTTGAAAGGCTAAACATGGTGACTTAAAGAATTTTTCTATTTTATGTTATTTTGGGTTTTTTAAGTTAAATCTTGTTTTTTTTTTTATGGAACGTTACTTTTGTTGTTATGATTTTGATTTTATTGTATTTATGATAATGTTTAAATTATTTCTTTCATGTTATTTTGATGTTAATATGTTGATTTGAATGTTAGTATATTTATTTTGTGGTTTTATTTTGATTTAAGTTTAATAATAATTATTTCTGCTTGTTTTCATGATTTTCTAATCAAAACATGTTTATCTTTGATATTTTTCACCTTGGCAGAATCTGATTGGAGTTGTTGATGATGATGATTTTGTGCTTATTTTTGTCTTGATTTCGTGGTTCTTAGGTTATTTTATAATGTTAGCAAACATAGGGACTAAATCGTAGAATTTGTAAAAGTTTTATTAGGACATTTTGGCTTGGCCGAGAGCTTTGTGAGCCATGGGAACCATGATTCATGTGTTTTGAATAAGGTGTTTTTAACACTTTAAGAGTTATTTTGAAATTTTAGAGAATTTAGGAACTAAATTGCAAAATATGAAAAAAAATTATGTTTTACAGCTAAAAGTGCTTGGCTAGAATTTCACACACATTTTGCCATTTTTTTGTATTGATTTTTACTTGGTTTGATGATTTTTTTGTGGTGTTTTGTGATGTTCTTCCATGTAGGGGTCAAAATGCAAATCTAGGAAGTTTAGGGACTATTTTGCAAAAAATCAAAAATTTTTTGTTTCATGGCCAAGGTGTTTGGCCGAATCCTTGTGGATGTATTTTGCTATTTTTTCATGTATATTTTCATATGTTTGTGACGTTTTATGATGTTTTTTTTATTTAGGGACTTAAATGTAAATTTTAAAAAGTTTAAGGACTAAATAGTAAATTCTTGTATTTAGGGGTAAAATGGTCATTTTTGTGACTTTTAGATATTTCTATTATTCTTATGGTCTTTCGTAGGAGTATAGAAATTTTTAAAACCTTTCATATGCTCTTGGTTCGCCCTAAGTACGAACTAAAATTTTTAAAAGTTTAAGGGCCTAAGTGTAATTGTTGCATTTTAAGCCAAATTTTGAACTTTTGTTTCTCTATTTAGGGTACATTCATCATTTTATGATTATTTTAGTGTCCCTTAGGGTTGTCGAGATACTTTGACGTTAAAGGTTTACCCTAAGGGCATTTTGGTAATTTTGCTTATCGAGATGCTTTTACTCCAAAGGTAAATATTTAGGATTGGTTTAGCCTTCCAAGGTCATTTTAAAGTCCATTAGGGCTACCGAGATACTTTTACATTGAAGGTATACCCTAAGCGTATTTTGGTAATTTTACTCATCGGGACGTTTTTACATTAAAGGTGAATATTTTAGGATTGGTTTAGCCTTTTAAGGTCATTAGAGTTACTAGGATACTTTCACGTCGAAGGTATACCCTAAGAGCTCTTTGGTAATTTTGCTCACCGTGACGCTTGTACGCCAAAAGTGAATATTTTAGAATTGGCTAAGCCTTCTAAGGTCATTTTAAGGTCCATTAGGGTTACTGAAATACTTTTACGTCAAAGGTATACCTTAAAGGTATTTTGGTAATTTTATTCATCGGGATGTTTTTATGTTGAAGGTGAACTTTTAGGACTAGTTTAGCCTTCCTAGATCATTTTAAGGTCCATTAGGTTAACGAAATACTTTCATTTCGAAGGTATACCCTAAGAGCATTTTCATAATTTTTTTCGAGTCTAGTCCTAGATATGGCTTTAGGACGCTTTTAGGCTGGAAGTGCATACTTAGGATATGTTCACCCTTTTTTAATCATTTTTGAGTCCTTTCAGGGTTACTAGGATACTTTCATGTAGAAGGTCTACTCCAAGGGTATTCTCATAATTTTGTATTAGAACCATATTCGATATGAGTACTAGGATACTTTCACGTCGAAAGTACACATTAAAAATATGTTCATCATAGTAGGTCATTTTTAGGTCATAGAGTCCGTCTTTTTTAATAATAAAATTATTTTTATAAATAAGGCAATGTCTCCTAATTAAATTAATACGTAGGATTCTTACCAGAATATGTGAGAAATTTTACAGATTATTTTAATAGCGACATATCCTTTTCAAATAAGAAGTCAAGATTTTTTAATTTTGGGAAAATAAAACCTTTTGTATTCCACATGGTTCTCTAACAGGATATGATAGAGAATTCGTGTCTATTTAGTTCCTCGAAAGGGTTTACATCCTCTATGCTTGCCCTTACTTCACATTGTTCTCAATGGCGATCACATTTGTAGCTGGTTCAGTGTGGTTTGGTAAAGGATTGGCGGCAACATTTGGTCCCTGGTTCATCCCAACTATAGGACTTTTGAGTTAGTTAGATTTTGCACATTTCGTTTAAAAGATATACAGTTTTCAATTTCATGTCCTACTGCCCCGGCATGGTATTCACAGTGGGCATTAGTGTTGTACCATGGTGGGTAGGGCAGCTTCTTTTCTAGGACATAGATTGGGGCCACTAAATGATTTTAAAGCAAGGTCTGGTAGAGCTCCTTATAGGTGATAGGGATATGATCAAAATATTGTCTTTGTTGATTTGCACCTTAATTGCCAAGTGCATTATTGGTTGCTCGATTGGTACTTTGGTGAACTTATGGAGGATAGCTTTGTGGTGGGTTGGATAGGATTGCGAATGATGGGTTATAGGTTATGGCATTAATTGGCTGAGGGGGTATGGTGATAGGGCGAGAATACAGCGTGCTTGGGTAGTGAGGGTTAGGTGTTTGACGTCATTTCAGCTGAGATGAGCTAGCATAACTTATAGCATTGGCCTCTTCTTCCTTCTTTTTACTGGCCATAGGCTCTTTGCTTGATCCAGACGTTTCCCCGACCGACATTGTACCACTCTTAATGGCCACGTCAATCATTTCCCCAGAGAGGATGAGGTTAGTGAATTTTTTGGTGGCATTTCCTGCGAGCTTCTCATAATAAAGGGTGCGTAAGGTATGGATGAAAGTGACTGTCATCTCTTTTTTTGTAAGGGGAGGCTGGACTAGGGCTGCTTCCTCTCTCCACCTTTGGGCATATTGCCTGAAGCTTTCAATGGATTTCTTCTTGAAATTCATCAAAGAAAGTCGATCCGGTGCCTAATCCGACATGTGCTAGTATTGATTCAGAAAAGCCTTAGCCAAGTTAGCCCATGATTGGATTTTCACGTTATCTAGCTCAATATACCATCGAGCTGTGGCCCCAATGAGGCTGTGCTAGAAGCAATGGATGAGGAGTTTTTCATCTTTCTCATACCCGGCCATCTTTCGTAGGTACATTCAGACACAGACAGAAGGGTCAGTGGTTCCATTAAACTTCTCAAACTCTGGGACCTTGAACTTCAGGGGAATGACAAGGTTGGACACCAAAGACAGCGATTGTGCGTCAAGAGCTCTAAACTTGTCACTCCCCTTGATGGCTTGGAGGCGTTTTTCCAGTAACTCAAATTTATTCACTTCTGCTATAGTCATGGTGGACTTTTGACCTTCTGTCTTCTCTGGCTCCTTATGGTCAAGGGTTATCGGATCTGCTGATAAGACTCCCGCATTCACCCCTTGAGTGCTAGGAATGAATTGACCTGCAGCAATGGGATTAAGGTAAATTACTAGTGGAGCCTGAGCAGCAAGTGTAGGAGCAGGCTGTGGTTCTTGCCTAGTTTCCCCTTGGGCAGGTTCTGGATTATTGGCAGGGGGACTTTTAACATTGGGAGGATCATTCCGTGTCTCAGCAGTGCTGGCTTGCCCTTTTTCTCTCAAAGAAGCTGTCA
>JBBYHL010447619.1:0-55866 GCA_038381835.1 Adansonia madagascariensis
GATGGAAACATGGAGAGCTCACTAAAATGATGAAGATGCTGAAAAATAGAAAATGAAAGTGATAAAGTAAGAAGTTAGACAAACAAAGCTTCAATTCTTGGCCAAATAGTAGGAGCAGCAGAGATGGCTTGAATTTCCCTCTTTTCCTTGTTGTTAATAAGCAAGAGAAAGAGAGAAATAATGAGGTTTTGGTGTTAGTATGAATAAAGGTGATTTTCAAAATGTGTAGTGGTTGAGAGAGTGTTTTAGGGCTATTTTTGGGTACTGAGTGAAGAGCTACGGGATTTGGTTTTCTTGATGTGTGAATATGTTTTGGAAGCTAAAAATGAGCTGGAATCTCCAAAATCTCAACTGAGATATAAGTGGTCTATTTATACCAGCATTTTGGAGCCAAATTGAAGGTGTTTTGGGTTATTTCTCAAGGGGGACAAAGTTATGTAAGCTTGATGTCTATAGAGTGGCTGTAGGGAGCAACTTGTTGCCAATATGATGGACATAGGGTGGCTGATTTAAATGCTGAAATGATTATCCAGCAAATAGGGTGGCTGATGGTGATCTTGGTCAACAAACTAGGGAGGAGTAGAGAGATCTTGTGATATTGACCTTTTTGATCTAATTTAGACTTCAAAAATGTTTTGATTAATTTAAAAGTCCAAATTCATAATCTAATATGGGTTTTGATCTTTTTTGATGCAAAAAAATTAGTTAATATCAAGTTTTGGATCAATGGTGGACGAGTTAAAAATTCCTGGGCTGTGGAAAATGGCCTGCATGTATCGATGCATTGCAAAATATATCAATACATTTGGTCTAAAAACCTTGGGTGTATCTATACAATGAACATTGTATCGATACATGAGCTCCTGTATCGGTACATAAGCTCATGTATCTATACATTTACATGTTGCATCGATACAAATAGGGATATTTCAAATTTTTGGATCGTTTGAGCATTGTATCGATACATGAGAACCATGTATCGATACATCCAAGCAAAATTGTGAATTTTCTCATATCTTTTGTCCCCAGACAACTTGAACTACATCTTTTAATGCCACATCTTTGCATTTATCTTTGATATGATCCATAGGCCTTTTTGGCCATCTTTGATATAATCATTGCCCCCTCTCACGTCCATGCCCTTAGTTGCTAAAAAAAATTAGCCCAGACAAAATAAGGTGTCTACACCTTTGAATAGTAGGAGCAAAAATGGCTTTAAATGGTTAATCACGCATGGTAAAATCATCAGGACTATCATCACCGTTTCAAGGAGCAGATCTAGGTAACTCAGTTAGAGGCCAAGAACCTGATGGATGTAGCCTGATCCCTAACACTTGATATCTTGCCCACCAGAACCTATGAGCAAGAGTTATTGTATTTCTTGGACCATGTAATCAAGCAATGTAATCGTGTCATGCATTTTTGAATGTAATCAGATGTAACTAAGACATTTTGTTGCTTTAATGAAAGATACTAGTGGTGGAGTTGTCCCTTTACCCAATTGTCCTTTTTGTATTACATAATTAACCTAATCCTTTCATGGGTTTTATTCATTCATCCTCATTACATCAAACATATGCATGAACATACCATAAAGGTTTAAATAAAAAATAATTTAAAGTGAAGGCGATCCAAAACACGAAATCTACAGTTCACCATTGGTACAACAATTGCAATCGTCCGAAAGTAATGGAAAACGATCACCAAGCCTGCATCGAAAGACTCAAACTTATGTATACAGAGTCCCAAGAGTAAGCACTCCATAAGAATGAGTAACTTCAAGCATAGATTGCCAAGCTAACCAAATTGCTGTCCAATGCGTTGAAGGAAAAAGGGTAGATGAACACAATCGAGATGGGAAAAGAACCGACCCAACTTAAAAGCAATTTGAATGGTGGTATTGAGGCCACCAATGCTCAAGAAGGGGCACTACATGGGCAGCACCCTCTGGCAATGAACATCCCACCATCTCAACCATTTATTTATATCAATCCTGCAACAGCGTCCCATTTAATTTAGGGATTTCAAGGCGTGGCTCTTTACCATCAAGGTCTATAGTCCCAGACCTCAATGAGCACATAGAGGAAGAGAAAACAAAGAGGCCCTCAAAAAATGATAAGGACTTGGACAAGTATCATTCATTAGAGAAGCATCTTTGAGCTGTAGAAGGGAGTAACAAATTTGGAATTGTAGACATAAGTCATTAAGGCTAGTTTTAAGCCTTGTCATCCCACCCAAGTTTAAAGTGCCCGATTTTGAAAAATATAGACTACTAACCCTACTGCCTATCTTCACATGTACTGTCGTAAAATGGTGGGACATAAAGAGAACAAGAAGCTATTAATCCATTACTTCTAAGATAGTCTGACCAGGGTAGCCCTCTAATGGTAAATAGGATTTGATCCTGCAAGAATTTAAACATGGGCAGACTAGGCATGCGCATTCCTTGAACAGTATAAGCATGTGTCTGAAAGAATTTAGGTTCTAGGTCAGCTTTCTCTTATAAACATGGAGAAGAAATCTTCTGAGATTTTTAGACAGTATGCTCAAAGATTGAAGGAGAAGGCAGCTCAAGTTCACCCTCCTTTAATTGAAAAAGAAATGACAATTATGTTTGTTGGCACCTTACAAGCTCCTTACTATGAAAGGCTAGTAGGAAGTGCCACAAAAATTTCACTGATATGGTCATATCAAGTGAAATAATTAAGAATGCCATCAAGAGCAATAGGATATCCATCGGGGAAGCATCTGGATAAGTCAAAAAGATAGCAAATAAAGGTAAGGAAAGGGAAGTGAATGCTGTAGGTGAGAACCATGCTAGGTTTAATCAAAGTCTGCATCTAGCACAGCCTATGTACTTCCCAAACATGTTAAATATGGGTCTTACCCTTTACTCATCAGCACCAGAACCAGTCCAGACTACCAGTTTCGCTTCTGTAATGAGATTTGCACCATCCCATGCAAAGTACAACCCTAAATCATAGCCCCACAATATGCACAATGCAAGAGCTTTGAATAACCAGCAAGCACCCTGAGAAAGAGAGCACTTTGAACCACTCCCTTACACGTATAAAGATATTTACTCTCGCTTATTGGCAGGCAAACCAGTGGCCCCAGTATTCATGAACCTAAGATCACCATTGTACCCTAAATGGTATAATGAAAACACTTATTGTGAATACTACGTGAGAGCGCAAGGCCACTCTATTGAGAACTGCACTTTATTCAAAAGAAAGGTTCAGGGTTTACTACAAAAAAGAGTGATCAAGATTGAGCAAGATCTTAGACCCAATGTGGGGGCTAACCCATTCCCTAATCATGCCAAACTGACAGTGAATGCGATAGTTAATCGAAAAGGTAGTCAAATTAAAAGAAGTGTGAGAGAAGTCAAAACCTCGATGAGCAAGGTTTGAAGGGCTTTTGTGAAAATCAAAATAGTAATAGATAATGAAAGTCAAAGAAAAATGCTGTTGATTCATCTTGTTGCCATTGCGGTCAAGAACACGACTTGCAACATTGTCCATCATTCTTGAAGCTGGTCTAAGGGATGATGGATCGGTCTGAAATCAAGTTTTTCGAGGAGTGGGATGGACATGATGATCATCTATCAGTGCCACTAATGAAGAGAGACCCACTGATGGTCAAATCTCTAGATGTATGTCTTTTATGGGTTTGAGGAAAAGAGCTAATAAATGTTTTAGGTAGGATGCTGCAAGATGGATGGAAGAGGCTGCCCAGATTCATCCCTTACTGATAGAGAAAGAGATAATAGTTAGATTCATTGGTAGGTTGCAAGCCTTTTATTATGAAAGGTAGCGAAAAACTTCTCGAAGAACTTTGCGAATATGGTCCTACACTGTGGGAGAATCGATGAGACCTTGAAAAATGAATTGTGCAGAAAAAATATCTACAAGGATAAAGGGAAAGGAAAAACGAAGGCTAGTAAGCAATCAAAATCCAGCACTTAAGCCAGTTTGTCTCAAACTCGTGCTGAGTTAGACCTAAAGGAGATGATCATTGAAGAAAATTACGAGATTGTGGAAAACATAAAAAAAAGTACAGATGCCAATGAATTTAGTTTGTCAAATCCTGGTGCAAGCTAAGCTACATAATCTAACATAGAAAACAGAGGAAAGGATTGACAACTACTGTGATTTCCATACTGTTTGTGGCCATACTCTTAAAAAATGCAAAGAGTTTGGCACAATGGTTCAAAGGTTGATGAATGAGGGTAGCATCAAATTCTATGATGAAAAGTAAACCCTACATACCAAGTTTGCAAATGAAACATCATTCGTCAATGCACTAGAAGAAGAAGAGGGTAATATCCCTTACGGGTTTAGAAGGCCATTGATTTTGTATGATAATTAACTGAAAGTTAAAGTTGACCCTATTCAACCTCAGATAATCATTCAACTTCCATCTCCCTTCCTGTATAAAGATGATAAGGCAGTTCATGGAATTATGAAAGCTAAATCTTGGTCATCGGAGAATCTAGCTAGCAAACAGCAAGAGTTAACCTTTCAAGGGCAAGCCACCTAACTTGGAGAATGTTATGCCCTAACAGCATCAAAAAATGGCACTCAACAAGAAAATGCCAATATTGTTTCTCAAGCATCAAAGTTTACAACCAAAAACTTAAAATCAGTAGCTGTCAAGGATCCAGTAAGAAAGAAAGAAGCTAGGAAATTTCTCAAATTCATTAAGCATAGTGAATAGAACATCGTTGATCAATCGAATATGCAACCTACCAATATATCTATGTTGTCACTACTGTTGAATTCAGAAGCTCACAGGAATGCTCTCCTTAAGGTTCTGAATGAGGCCTATGTTCCTCCCGACATCTCTATAGGTTAGTTGGATCGCCTAATGAACAACATCATAGGTGACAATTACATATCTTTTGGTGATGATGAAATCCTGCATGAAGAAAGAAAAAATTATAAGGCCCTCCATATCACCATATATTGTAAAGGCACCATATTACCCAAGGTGCTGATTAATAATAGGTCAGTTTTAAATGTAATGCCTATGTCATGCTTGAACAAGCTCCTTGTTAACGCATCTCATATCCATAATAGTCACTCGATTGTGCGACTATTTGATGGAACTTGCAGAAACATTGTGGGGAACATCACCATTCCACTCCAAATCAGCCTATGTACTTACAAAATTGACTTTTACATGATAGACATTGCTCTATCCTATAATTGCCTGTTAGGAAGGCCTTGGATTCATTCTGCTGGAGTAGTGCCATTATCTTTACACCAAAAGCTGAAATTCATCATCGAGAATAAAGTTGTTAATATTAGAGGAGAGGAAGATATCATTGCTACTACCTCAACTGATACCCCATATGTCAAACCTAATAAAGATCGCCCAAAATCCTCTTTCCAAGCCTTTGAGTTTGTCAAGGCAACTTATATAAAAAAAGGATTGTCTATAGTTCAGCCCTATCTATTAGAGAATACTTACATAGGTTTGAAGTTGAATGTTGGTAAGGGTGCCCAAGCTGAAAAGGGACTAAAAAATGCCTTCAAGGAGTTGCTGAAGCCCTGAAAGTGGTCATCTAGATCAATAAAAGAGGATTAGGATATAAGCCCAGTGCACAGCCAAAAAAAAAGCAAGCTCAAAAGAACCATACAAGAAGAATGGCCCATTTGTCCGGACGAGACATGGAGAATGAGCCAATGATATTCCTACCACTTTGGGAAAGTTTTTGCTAAGGGGGACATGTAAATACTAGTTTTGCTAGTGTTATGCTCATATTGAACAAAGCATTTGAGGATATCTCTATCAATACGATTGGCAAGCCAAAGATCTCAACTGTAAGTCCGGAGACTGGTCTGTGCCCTTTAGGGTTTGTTTTGAGTGTTTGGATTGAGACTGAGATTCTGTACTGTTCAAGTCTATTTCAAAGTAATGCTATGAACTAAACTTACATGCTCTCGCCCAAAAGCATTGTAGAATGCTTTGTATGGGTAACTTTTAGTAAGTATTATCAATGAAAATGACTAAGCATTTTGCATTCATTTTTTGTGTTCATAATTTTTGCCGACCTTAGACTTTTTTTTTACATTTTTTGCACCTATATTGTTCTTTTCCATATTTTTAGGTACCCCAATGAAGGTGACATGAATGTTCATACTGAAACCTTAGGAGTTGATTTCGAGCAATTGATTTGTGCCGATAAGGTCAAATCAAAAAAGGACCTTGAAAAGAACCTCATACCCCTAGACCTACTAAGACTAGTTGAATAGGAAGAAAAACAAATATTACTCTATGAAAAACCCACTGAAACCATAAACCTTGGAACAGAGGAAGATCAAAAAGAGGTTAAGATCGAAACCTCCATAAAACCATCAACTCAAGTTGAACTAATAAGTCTCCTTCAAGAACATTGAGATGTTTTGCCTGGTCCTATCAAGACATGCTTGGATTAGATACCAATATTGTAGTTCATGAACTTCCTTTCAAATCGGAATGCAAACCAATTCAGCAAAAGTTCAAGAGGATAAAACCAGAAATGCTTCTTATGATCAAGAAAGAAGTCAGGAAACAATTTGAAACTGAATTTCTCGAAGTAGACAAATATCCCAAATGGGTAGCCAACATAGTCCCAATTCCTAAGAAGGATGGTAAAGTGCGAATGTGTGTGGACTATAAGGACCTAAACCAAGCTAGCCCTAAGGATAATTTTTCTCTACCTTACACTGATACCTTAATAGATAACACTGCCAAAAATGCACTATTTTCTTTCATGGATGAGTTCTCGGGCTATAATAAAATCAAAATGGTAGCCGAAGATATGGAAAAGACCATTTTTGTAACCATGTGAGGAACTTTCTACTATAAAATGATGCCCTTCGAGCTGAAGAATGCCGGGGCAACTTACCAAAGGGTAATGCAACATTTTTCCATAATCTCATGCATAAGGAAATCAAGGTCTATGTGGATGACATGATTGCCAAATCAGCAAAAGAGAGTAAACATGTTACCAATCTACAAAAAACTCTTTGAAAGGCTTTGCAAATACTAGCTCAAGCTAAATCCTACCAAATACACATTTAGTGTCACCTCTGGTAAATTATTAGGGCTCATTGTGAGCAAGAAAAGAATAGAGGTGGATCCTGGCAAATTTAAGGCTATTTAAAACTAGCACCATTTTGAACTTAAAAGGAAGTGAAAAGTTTTTTAGGAAAACTAAACTACATAGCCCAATTTATTTCTCAGTTGATGACAAATGGGATCCAATCTTTAGGTTGTTGAAAAAATCTTGGAGAATGGAATCAAGAATGCCAAGAAGCTTTAGATAAGGTCAAACATTATCTTTTAAACCCTTTAGTACTTGTGCCACCAGTGCTCAAATGACCATTAATCCAGTATCTATCAATCCTAGACAAGTCGATGGGCTGTATATTAAGATAACATGATGTATATTAAGATAACATGATGAATCAGGAAAGAAGGAATAGGCTATCTATTACTTAAGCAAAAAGTTTACAGAATATGAAAATAATTATTCATTCGTAGAGAAGCCATGTTATGCTTTAGCTTTGATAGCCTGAAGGTTAAGGCAATACATGTTATACCACACTACATGGTTAATTACCAAGCTTGATCCCATCAGGTATTTGTGAGAAGGCTCCATCTTGTCCAGGAGATTAGCCAGATGATAAGTTATGCTTTCTGAATATGACATCATGTATGTGAACTAGAAAACCATTAAAGGCAGTGCAATAGCTCAACTTTTTGGCAAGTCGAGCCACAAATGACTATCAGCCTTTAAACTTTGAGTTTCCTGACGAAGACTTGATGTGTATATCCAAAGCAAAAAACACTATCAAGTGCAGGTCGTCATGGAAAATGTACTTTGATGGAGCTTTAAATGCACTAGGACATGGAATTGGGGTAATTCTTATCTCGCTTGAAGGAAACCATTACCCTTTCATAGCTAAATTAAACCTTGACTGCACTAACAACATAGCCAAATATAAGGCTTGCATCATGGGACTCCAGGTAGCCATTAAAAGGGGTATTCGAACATTGTAAGTGTTTAAGGATTTAACCTTCATCATTTACCAACTAAAGAGAGAATGGCACACAAGTGATGCTAAACTGATCCATTATGGGAATCTAATATCGAAGCTTAAGAAAGAGTTTAATGATATTAGCTTTCAACATTTACCTCAAGAAGAGAACCAAATTGCTGATGTTTTGGCCACTTTATCTTCCATGTTTAAAGTTAGTCGAGAATCGAACATTGCTCCTATCCAAATGAGTATCTACTCAACCCTAGTGCATTGCCAGAATATTAAAGAAGAAAAATGATGGTTGCCATGGTATCACGACATCCTTCAGTACATCAAGGATCAACGGTACCTAAAAGGTGCCACTAACGCTGATAAGAGAACCATTAGATGATTAACTGTGAACTTCATTTTTGATGGTGAGATTTTGTATAATAAGGGCTGGGATCAAGTGTTACTCTAATGCGTGGATACCTCCAGAGCCAAAAGAATACTTGAAGAAGTTCACAAAGAAATTTATGGTATACATGCTAATTGACACTGCATGGCAACTCAAGTCATGCAATCAAGTTATTATTGGTTGACTCCCGAAAATGATTGCATTGACTATGCTCGAAAGTGTCATAAATGCCAAATCTATGTTGACAAGATCTATGTCCCACCAACACCTCTACATGTTATGATAGCTCTATGGCCCTTTTCTATGTGAGGCATAGACATGATTGGACTAATTACCCCCAAGGCTTCTAATGGGCATCGCTTTATTTTGGTCATAATTGATTACTTCACCAAATGGGTAGAAGCAGCTTTTGATGCCAATGTCACTAGATCTGTCGTGTGCAAATTTGTGAAATGGGACATCATTTGTAGATATGGTCTTCCCAAACAAATAATTACTAGTAATGCACGTAACTTGAAAAATAAGATGATACAAGCAATCTGCTCTCAGTTCAAGATTTAGCATCAAAACTCCATCCATACAAGCAGTCTGCGAACTTTTATAGGTGCTACCCTATTTTTTTTGTTCTACGACATGGAGGTTGTGCTACCTATCAAGGTTAAAATCCTTTCCCTCAGAGTTTTAATGGATTCTTAACTTAAAGAGGCTGAATAGGTTAAAAATCAATATGAACAGCTTAATCTCATTGAAGAGAAATGAACAAAAAAGTCTGTCCTCATTAATTGCAAGAAGGTGACCTGATGCTCAAACAAATTCTCCCAATCTATAAAGATAAGCGCGGAAAATGGACCCCAAATTAAAAAAGGCCACACGTAGTGAAACATGTATTCTCTGAAAGATCCCTAATCTTAACTGAGATGGATGGCAGTGACTCCCCTTGAACTCTGATTCTGTTAAAAAATACTATGCATGAAAAGACTTTAGGATGAAAACTCAAAAGGGCATTCTCGTAGTCCCTTGCTTACTACTCACAAAAAAATCTAGAAAAAAAAAGAAATTAAAGAATAAAATCTAAAAAAAAGGAAAAATACAAGATAAAAAGAAAAATAAAAAATAGCTTAAGTTGAAACCCAAAAGGGTGGCTTAAGTAGCCAAACCTTATTCCTCTGATTAAACCAGGCTTAAGTAGCCAAACCTTGTTCCTCTGATTAAACTAAGTCATAACCTAGCCCATCTATTTTATGCCGACCACCTCCACCAAAACCTCATCCACACTTGCACTCAAAAAATAGGAACCGCCTAACTTTAAGGCCCCATTCCACAATAGGCAATTGAAGGAATCTCTTTATAGGTCGACCAGCACCAAAAGGATTAATTGCTCGAGAGAAATCTTTGAAGGCAGTCAACGAAAAATTCATGTCATCAACTTAAGAGTGAATCGACCAAAAAGACTCCTTTTATCTCTTTCGTATTTCAAAATTTTTCATAATCTCATAAGTTTGTCATAACTTGAACCCTCTTTCTTTGAATGAAAATACAACTATTTGATTTCTTGCATAACCTTTTTGTAACCCTGCATTCCATGTTACATCATATTTATCCTTTAATTGATAATGCTTGATAAATGGACAAAACTAATGACAGGTTTCCTAGCATTACTTCAAAATAAAACTTTACAGGAACTTTGTTTCATGTTTAAATACCACATCCTACCCTTTGAGGACTGAGGTAGGTAAGTGCCATTAACTTATGTGAGCTTTGGTAGGTGTCTTACTCTTTGAGGAATAAGGTAGGTAGTTGCCACCAGCTTGTGTGGGCTTTAAGGTAGGGAAGTGTCCTGCTCTTTGAGGATTTGAGGTAAGTAGTTACCACCAACTTGTGCGGGCTAAGGTAGGGAAACATCCTGCTCTTTAAGGATTGAGGCATGTAGTTACCACCAGCTTGTGTGGGCTTTGAGGTAGGGAAACATCCTACTCTTTAAGGACTTGAAGTAGGTAGTTGCCACCAGCTTGTGTGGGCTTAGTTAAATGCCCAACCCTTTGAGGACTAAGATAGGTAGTTACCACCAGTTTGTGTGGGCTTTGAGGTAGAGAAGCATCTTGTTTTTTGAGGACTAGTAAGAGATGAGTTTAAATACCTTTCTTAAGTGATTTTCAATGAACATGTAAGGTCAAAAGTACTTACTTGAGGCCTTTTGAGGTTTTTCAAAATTAAAAAATGGTACCTTAGGTTCCCAACAAATTTAACTTCTATATATAGAAGCTGGTACCTATAGGATGTTAAATGCCCCATAATGCATGAGGGTGCAAGTGCCTGTCTAAATGATGCAAGGGTAATGACTTTAAAAGCCTAATCGGATGGTTGGTTTTGCCATTTTCAGCTTTACTAAGGTGACATTTTGCCTAAGGCTTATCAATCTTGCTCTAGATTTCTAGAGGCTTCTAATATTAAGGTTATCCTTTTTTGAAAGTACAGAAGGCCATGACCTTTTGCTAGGAGGAGGTTTTGAGCATATTTTTAAGATGTGGGGTCCTAGAGCAAGACTGGTTGTGGCCCTAAGAGTTCATTCTTTATCTTTAAACATGAAACAAAGTTCCTGCAAAATTTTATCTTTTGAAATAATGCTAGGAAATCCTATTATCAATTTTGTTTGTTTATCAAGCATTATCAATTAAATGATAAACATGATGCAACATGAAATACAGTGCTATGAAAAGATTCTATGAGAAATCAAGTAATATTTTTATTCAAAGTAAGAGGGTACAAGTTGTGACAAACTTATAAGATTGTGGAAGGTTTTGAAATGCAAAAGAGATAAGAGAAGTCTTCCTAGTTGAGTGGCTCTGATGCTAATGACATGAATTCTTCACTGAGTGCTTTTAGAGATTTCTTTTGAGCAATTAATTTTTTTGGTGCTGGTGACTCATAAAAAGATCCTTTAGATTACCCCATGGTTGGATGAAGCTTCAAAGTTATATAGTTTCTATTTTCGAGTGTAAGTGTGTATGAGGTTTGATGGGGTTTGGTCGGCAAAAAACAGATGGGTTAGGTTATGACTTGGTTTTATCAAAATGGTGAATATAAGGAATAGGGTCTGGTTGCTTAAGCCTTTCTTTCGAGTTTTTAACTTAAGCTGGTTTTCTCTTTTTTTTTGGTTGTTTTTTATGTTTGTAGTTTTAAAGAGTGGAAAGAGAAAGAGAAATAAGATACCCTTATAGGTTTTTATCCTAAAATCTTTTTAAGCATAGTATTTTTTAACAGAATCAGAGTTCACGGGGTTGGATAGGTTGTTGCTATCCATCTCGATTAATGTTAGGGCTTCTCTAGAGAACTCACATTTCACCACGTATGACCCTTCCTAATTTGGGGTCCATTTTTTATGAGCATATTTATAGATCGAAAGAATTATTTGAGTACCAAATCATTTTTTCAGAATTGGTAAAGATAGACCTTTTTGTTATGGGCCTTCATCATCTGCTTTTGATATAACTACCCATGACAGATGGCCTTAATTCTTTTCCCTTCAATGAGATTGATTTACTCATATTGGCTCTTAACCCATTCAGCTTATTCAAGTTGGGATTCTATTAGGACTTTAAGTGAAGGGATTTTAACTTTAATTGGCAAGACAACCACCATGCTATTGACCAAAGAGAATGGGGTGGCACCCATGAAAGTTTGTATTACTGTGCCATAGGCATGTAAGGCAAAAGGCAACTTCTCATGCCAATCTTTGTATGTCTCAACCAACTTTTTAACTAACTTCTTGATATTCTTGTTAGCTACTTCAACTACCCCATTCATTTTAGGTGGTATAGGATAGAGTTTTAATGCTGAATCTTGAATCGAGAGCAAACCGCTTGCATTATTTTGTTTTTCGAGTTGCACGCATTATCAGTAATGATTTGTTTCGGAAGACCACACATATAAATGATGTCATGTTTCACAAATTTGCACACAATAGATTTGGAGACATTGGCATAAGAAGCTGCCTCTACTCACTTAGTGAAATAATCGATTACTACCAAAACAAAGCGATTCCTATTAAAAGCCTTAGGCATAATTAGTCTAATCATATCCATGCCCCATATAGAAAAAAGGCCATAAATCTATCATAACATGTAGGGGTATTGGTGGGACATGGATTTTATCAGCGTAGATTTGGCATTTGTGACACTTTTGAGCATAGTTAATGCAATATTTTTTTAAAATCAGCCAATAATAGCCTGACCGCATGGCTTGTCTTACCATTCGATGTCTATTGGCTTGCGTACCATAAATCTTTTCATGAACCTCTTCAAGTATTCTTTTAGCTTCGGAGGCATCCATGCATTGGAGTACCACCTGATCCCAGCCTTGCCTGTACAAAATCCTACCATCCAAAATGAAGCTTGTGGCTAATCGTCGAATGGTTCTCTTATCAGTTTTGGTGGCATCTTTTTAGGTATTGTTGATCCTTGACGTAACATGGCAAACCATCTTTCTCATATTCAACATTCTAACAATGTGCCAGGGCTATATAGATACTCATTTGAATAAGAGCAATGTCTGATTCTCGATTAATTTTGAACATGGATGATAAAGTGCCCAAGGCGTCAGTAATTTGGTTCTCTTCTCGGGGTAGATGTTGAAAGCTGATATCATCAAACTCTTTATTGAGTTATAATATTAGATTCTTATAGTAGATCAGTTTAGCATCACGTGTTTGCTATAAGGGTTGAATCTCTAAACACTTGTAGTGTTTGAATGTCCCTTTCAACAGTTGCTTCGAATCCCATGATGTAGGCCTCATATTCAGCTATGTTATTGGTGTAGTCAAAGTTCAATTTGGCTGTGAAAGGGTAATTATTTCTCTCAAGCGAGATGAGAATTACCATAATTCCATGCCTTAGTGTGTTTGAAGCTCCATCAAAGTACAATTTCCATGACGACCCACACTTAACAACATTCTCTGCTTCAGATATGCACATCAAGTTTTCATTAAGGAATTCAAGGTTTAAAGGCTAGTAGTTATCTATGGCTCGGCTTGCCAAAAAGTCTGCTGTCGCACTACCTTTAATAGCTTTCTGGTTTACATACACGATATCGTACTAAAAAAATATAACTTGCCATCTGGCTAACCTCCCAGACAAGGCAGGAGCTTCGCACTAATACTTGATAGGATCAAGCTTGGTGACTAGCCATGTGGTGTGGTACAACATGTATTGCCTTAACCTTAGAGTTGTCTAGGCTAAAGCACAACATAGCTTCTCTATGAATGAATAGTTATTTTCATATTCTATAAACTTTTTGCTCAAGTAATAGATAGCATGTTCCTTCTTTCTTAATTCATCATGTGGCCCTAATACACAACCCATCGACTTGTCGAAAATTGATAGATATAGGATTAATAGCTGACTGGGCACTAGTGGCATAAGTATCGGAGGGTTTAAAAGATAATGTTTGGCCTTATCGAAAGCTTCTTAACATTCTTTATTCCATTCTCTAGGATTTTATTTTTGGAACAGTCAAAAAATTGGATCATATTTATCTGTCAACTGAGATATGAATCGGGCTATGTAGTTCAACCTTCCAAAAAAGCTTTTCACTTCTTTTTGAGTTCGAGGTGGTAACAGATTCTGAATGGCCTTGACCTTTTCAGGATCAACCTCTATTCTTATCTTGCTCACAATTAAACCTAATAGTTTACCAGATGTGGCACAGAATGTGCATTTGGCAGGATTTAGCTTGAGCTAGTATTTGCGAAGCCTTTTGAAGAGTTTGCACAAATAGGCCATATATTCACCCTCTTTTGGTGACTTGGTGATCATATCATCCACATAAACCTTGATTTATGCATGAGATCATAAAACAATGTTACCATCACCCTTTGGTAGGTTGCCCTAGCATTTTTGAGCCCGAAAGGCATCACTTTGTAGCAAATAGTATCCTATACGGTTACAAAAATGGTCTTTTCCATGTCTTTATTAGCCATTTTTATGTGGTTGTAGCCTAAAAACCCATCAATGAAAGAAAACAATGCGTTTTTGGTAGTGTTGTCTACTAAGGTATCGATGTGAGGCAGGGGAAAATTATCCTTGGGACTGGCTTGGTTCAAGTTTCTATAGGCCATATACATTAGCACTTTACCGTCCTTCTTAGGAGCTGGACTATATTGGCTACCCATTTAGGATATTTAGTTACCTTGAGAAATCCTACTTCAAATTACTTTGTCATTTCTTCTTTGATCTTCAAAAGCATTTCATGTTACACTTTTTCGAGCTTTTGTTGTATAAGCTTACACTCGGGTTTAAAAGGAAGTTTATGAACCATAATATTGGTATCTAATCTAAGCATGTCTTGATAGGACTAAGCAAACATATCTTAATATTCTTGAAAGAGACTTATTAGTTTAGCTCGAGTTGATGGCTTTATAGAGGTTTCAATTTTGACTTTTTTTGGGTCTTCTTTTGTTCCAAGGTTTATAGTTTTAGTGGGTTTTTCATGAAGTAATATCTATTTTTCTTCCTGTTCAACTAGTCTAAATAGGTCTAGGGGTATGGGGTTCTCTTTAGGGTCTTCTTCAGATTCAAATTCATCGACATAAGTCGGTTGCTCAAAATCGATTTTTGAAGTTTTAATATGAATATTCATGTCACTTCATCGGGGTACCTGAAAATATGGAAAGGAACAATATAGGTGGAAAAAGATGTAAAGCAAAGTCTAAGGTCAGCAAGAATTATGAACACGTAGAATAAATGCATAATGTTTAGTCATTTTTATTGATAATACTTAATAAAAGTTGCATATATAAAGAATCCTGCAATGCTTTTAGGTGCAAGCATGTAGGCTTAGCTTATAGCATTACTTTGAAATAGAGTTGAATAGCATAAAAATCTCAGTCTCAGCCCAAACACTCAGAACAAACCCTGAAGGCATAAAGCAGTCTCTAAACTTATAGTTGACATTTTAGCTCGTCAATTATATTTATTGAGACATCATCGAATGCTTTGTTCAATATAAGCACAGCACTAGCAGAGCCAGTATTTACCTATCCCCTTTGGTGAAAACTTTCCCAAAATGGTAGGAATATCATTCGCTTATTTTTCATGTCTCATCTTAACAAATGAGCCATTTTCTTCTCACGGTTCTTCTAAGCTTGCTTTCTTTTGTACTGTCCATTGGGCTTGAATCCTAACCCTCTTTTGTCGATCTAGTCGACCACTTTCAAGGCTTCAGCAACTCTTTGAAGGCATTTTTTGAGTCCCTTTCCAGTCTGGGAATCTTTGCCGATAGTCAACTTCAAACCCATGTGAGTACTCTCTGATAGGTGAGGTTGAACTATTGCCAAACCTTCCTTGATATAAGTAGCATTGACAAACTTAAAGGATTGGAAAAATGATTCTGGGATATCTTCGCTAGGTTTGACATATATGGCATTAGTTGAGGTAGTAGCAATGATATCTTTTTCTCCTCTGATACTAACAACTTTATTCTCAATGACGAATTTCAATTTTTGGTCCAAAGATGATGGTACTGGCCCAGCAAAATAAATCCAAGGCCTTCCCAATAGGTAGTTATATGATTGAGCAATATTTATTACATGGAAGTCAACTTCATAAGTACATGGGCCAATTTAGAATGGAATGGTGATGTTCCCTACAATGTTCTAGCAAGTTCTGTCAAACACTCACACAATCATACAACTATTTTGGATATAAGATGCATCGATGGGGAGCTTGTTCAAGCATGACGTAGGCATTACATTTAAAGCAGACCCATTATCGATGAGCATCGTATGCAACGTAGTGCTTTTACAATATGTGGTGATATGAAGGGATTTGTAGTTTTCTCTCCCTCTCAGTGAGATATCATCATCACTGAAAGATATGTAATTATCGGTAGTGATGTTGCTTACTAAGCGATCCAACTAACCTATAGAAATGTCGGGAGGTATATAAGCTTCATTCAAAACTTTGAGAAGGGTATTCCTGTGAGCTTCAAAATTCAATAGTAGTGACAACACAGATATATTGGCGGGTTGCTTGTTCAACTGATAGACAATGTTGTGTTCGCTGTGTTTGATGAACTTGAGGAATTCTGTAGCTTTTTTCTCATTCACTGCCTCTTTGAAGGCCAATGAATCTGAGTTTTTTATTGTAGATTTTGATGCTTGAGGACCAAGACTAGTATTATTTTGCTGAGTTTCACTTCTTGATGTTGCCGAGGCATAGCATCTACCACTCTGAGTTAAGTAACTCACTCCTAAAAGGTCCACACTTATTGCTTGCTGACTAGATTCCCTGATGATTAAGGTTTTATTTTCATAGTTCTAAGGAATCGCCTTATCGTCCTTATAACGGAAAAGAGATGGAAGTTGAATGATGATCTTTAGCGTAGGCTAGATAGGGGTGGCTTTGGCTCTCAGTCAATTGTCATACAAGATCAATAGCCTTTTAACCCCGTAAGGAAGATTGCCTTCTTCTTCTTCTATAATGTTAACAGACGGTGTTAGATTTGCAAACTTAGTGTGCAGGGTTTGCTTTTTGTCATAGAATTAGATGCTACCCTCGTTCATCATCCTTTGAACTATAGTGCAAAACTCTTTGCATGTTTGAAGAGTATGCTGTAAATAGTATGGAAATCACAAAAGTCATCAATTCTTTCATATGTCTTCTTGGCTAAATTAAGTAACGTAGCTTGCACCAAGATTTGCCAAATCAAATTCATTGATGTTCTAACTTCTTTTATGTTTTCTACAATCTTGTTGTTTTCTTCCATGACCATTCTCTTTAGGTTTAACTTGATACCAGTTTGCGATGTACTAGCCTTTATTTTTCCTTTCCCTTTGTCTTTACAAATATTTGTTCTACCCAATCCATTTTTCATGGCCTCATTGATCATCCCATAGAGTATGACCACATCTGCGAACAATAATCTCTTTTTTTGTTAGTAAAGGATGAATCTGGGTAGCCTCCTGCATCCATCTTGCAGCATGCTACCTAAAACTTTCATTAGATATCTTTTTCATGCTCATAAGATATAAACAGCTTAAGATCTGATCATTGGTAGGTCTTTCATAATCAGTGGCATTAATAAATGGGTCATCGTGTCTATCCCTTTCCATGTAGATCTCGATCTCAGACCGATCCATCACCTCTTGGACCATTTTCAAGAATGATGGACAACGTTGCAAATTGTTTTCTTGATCATAGTGGCAGTAGGATGTTTCAATGGTATTTTTATCATCTATCACTATTCTAGCTTTCAGAAAAGCTTGCGAGACTTTATTCATCGAGGTTTTGACTTTTCTAATGCTTCTTTTGACCTAATAACCTTTCCCATCGATTATTGCATTCACTATTGGTTTAACATGATTAGGGAGTGGATTGGCCCTAACATTGGGTCTAGGACCCTGCTCGATCTTGATCACTCGTTTTTCTAGTAGACCCTGCACTTTTCTTTTAAATGGAGTGCAATTCTTAATGGAATGGCCTTGCACTCCGGTGTGGTATTCACAATAAGTGTTCTTATCATACCATCGAGGTACGGTGGTGATCTTGGGTTTGTAATGGTGCCACTAGTTTACCTGGCAATAAGCAAGAGTAAATCTCTTTATAAAGTAAGGGAGTGGTTCAAATTGCTCCATTTCTCAGTGTGCTTATTGGTTATTTGAAGCTTTTGCATTATGCATATTGCAAGGCTGTGCATTTTAGGTCGCGTTTTGAAAAGGATTTAGTGCAAAGCTTATTGTAAGAGTAAACCCGATAGCGTGGACTGGTTGTGGTGCTGATGAGTAAGGAGTAAGACCCACATTCAACATGCTTAGGAGGTACATAGGTTGTGCTGAATGCAGACTTTGATTAAACCTAGCATGATTTTCATTGACAATATTTACCTCATTCTTTTTACCCTTACTTTCTATCTTTTTGACTAATCCAGATGATTTTTCAGTGGGTATCCTGTTGATAGTGTTCTCAATCATTTAACTTGATATAACCATATCAGCAAAATTTTTCATGGCACTTTTTACTAACCTTTCATTGTGAGGAGCTCGTAGAGTGCCAACAAATATAACTGTCATCTCTTTTTCTAGTAGAGAAGGATGAACTTGAGCTACTTTCTTTCTTCATCTCTAAGTGTATTGTCTAAAAGTCTTAAAAGATTTCTTCTCCATGTTTATGAGAGAGGAGATCCAAAGCCCAATCAGACACATGCTTATACTATTTAAGGAATATGCATGCGAATCTGCCCATGTTTGAATTCTTACAGGATCAAGTCCTATGCACCATCAGAAAGCTGCTCCAGTTAGACTATCCTAGAAGCAATGGATCAGTAGCTACTCGTTCTCTTCATGCCCTGCCATCTTACAATAGTACATGCGAAGATGAGTAGTAGGGTTGATAATTCTATTGTATTTTTCAAAATCAAGCAACTTGAACTTAGGCAGGATAATGAGACTTGAAACCAGCCCTAATGATTTTACGTTTATGATTCCAAACTTGTTACTTCCTTCCACAGCTTGAAGATGCTTCTCTATTGATTGATTCTTGTCTAAATCCTCATCAATTTTCGAGGGCCTCTTTATTTTCTCTTGCTTCATTTGCTCATCGAGGTTTGGGACTATAGGCCTTGCTGGTGAAGAGCCTTCACGTTGAAATCCTTCAATTAAGTAGGATGCTCTCGCAAGGTTAATGTAAATTAATGGTTGCATTGGTGAGATGTTTGCCGTCGGAGGATGTTGCCCACGTAGCACCCCTTCTTAAGCATTGGTGGCCTTAGTACCATCATTCAGATTGCTTTCGAGACTAGCTGGATCTTTTTGCACCTTGATTATACTTGTTTGCCCTTTTGCCTTTAACACATTGGACAATAGATAGGCAGCTCGGCAATCTGAGCTTGGAGTTCCTTGTTCTTATAGAGTGACTACTTTTGGGACTCTCTATACATGAGTTTGATTCTTTTGATACAGGCCTGATGATCGTTTTCCATCACTTTTCAATGATTTCGAGTGTTATACCGATGGCAAGCTGTATGCTCCATGTTTTAAATCACCTTCACCTTAAATTATTTTTGGATTAGGCCTTTATGATATGTTCATGCATATGTTTAATGCAATGAGAGTGAATATGCGATCATGAAAATAAATGAATGAATAGAACTAAGAAAAAAACATTAGGTTAGTCATACAAATATGAAAAAGATAATTGGATTAAGGAGCAGTTCCACCAATAGCATTTTTCATTAAAGTAACAAAATGTTTCGATTACATATGACTACATTTGAAAATGCTTGACACGATTATACTGCCTGATTACATGGTCCAAGAAATGCAACAAATCTTGCTTATGGGCCATGTATTAGGGATCGGGCTACATCCATTATGTTTTTGACCTCTAACTGAGCTACCTGAATTTGCTCTGTGAGACGGCGATGATGGTCTTGATAGTTTTGGCATGCATGATCAACCACTTGAAGCCATTCTTGTTCCCACTGTTCGAAGGCTCTCACCAATGCATCGACATGGTTTTGACGAGCTTGAAGAGAATGCTTTATATCTTGAATTCTGAGCATCAGGGCTTCATTTTTGACGTAGTTTGCTCTCAAATCTCATATTTGAGTTTTTAATCATCCATTCATTCTTTGACAAGTTGATGCAATAGCTTAGGTTCTAACAAGCTTTTCCTTATTGACCCTAATAGCTTCCCCCCATTGGTGTAGTTCCTTCTCAAGAGTAGTAATTTTTGTCCTCCATTCGGTCGATGACTTTCCATATCTTTGAGACTTTCTTGCTTTGTTAAGAGCCGTAAAGTCTTCCTTCAAACTCTCAAGGTCCTCTTTGAAGTGATTTTTCTCCTTGATAGCCTTGTTAATCTTGCCATCCCTGAGGTAGAGGTCCACTTTTAATTGACTATTTTCCTCCATTAATCAAGTAACCTCTTTGGCAAAGGTCGCCCTTTTTTGTTCGAACTCTCTCTTGGGCAATTCAACTTTAGAAGGAAATACGTCAATTGGCATTTATGATGTCTTGAAACCAAACAAGGGCATGGTGTCATTAATTCATTGGATCCTCCATTCATCATATCCTGGGGTCATACCACTCCCTCTCTAGTACCTTTCCATGCAGTAGGTTTGTTTCCATGCATGAGAGGCTAGTTGGATTTTCGATTTGTAATCAGGCTCACCATAGTTAAAATCCCATAATTCTAAGTCTTAGATGAAGGGGATGAAATGACGACACTAGAACTATTGAAGGACTAAAAGAGGGGCATAGCTAGTACTTCCCCATAATCCCATGAGTAGAACGCAAACTAAAAAGCCTTTTATGTTACATCCTCCCCCTTGAGGTTCCAAAATTTTTGGACCATTACTCTTCAAATTCGTCTTAAGGTCATTCCTTCTCAAGTACTTTAGAGATAGGCTAAAGCTGGGTAAGAAGCAGTGTTCATCTTACTTTCTTTTGGGCTAAAGAACCGACGAGCCAAATATGAAAGAGCGACGCACACCCGATGAAACGACTCGTACCTATTTTTTTAAAAAAATGAAGAGCTCAAATACTTTTGGCAATGATGGCCGGGGCAGGATTGATGTTGCAGCATAAACAAGAAAAGACATCTGTTACTATAGCTTTAACATAGCTTAATGTCTTGGGGAATATAACTAGACCATATATCGCCAAAGCGTAGATATCTTGGATTTTTTGGATGTAAATGGTACTTGCTATTGCTTTTTTCAAACTAGCCCATGAGATGCATTCACTGCTCCCCTTTATTTTGATATGACTCTCAATCCAAGACTCTATTGCCCTAAGGATTTGAACCAATCTTTTCTTAAAGGTTGGAGGATTTACGCTTTGCAGTATATCCTATCAACCTTAGCCCTTTCAATGTTAAGTAACGCAGTGCATTCATCAACTGTGGATACTAAGTCTTCATGATTGAAAGTGAAACACTGGTATGCTGGATTCCAAAACTGAAAGGTCTTTGCAACAAACCAACATCCAAACAAACTTGAAGTAGAAGAACAATATCTCTGTATCTCTTAGTGAATAATTCCATTTCAGTACTATCCCAATTAGTCCATACAATCCTTAGATCTTGCCAATCATTTTGATGGTACCTTATCTTGATCCTTTCATGCACTATAGAGACATGCCTCGGTTTAAGGACGTCTCCATCTTCATGCTATCGACATTCTGACCATGATCAGACTTTCTTAAAGGGCTTTAGATTTAAATTGGAATGTGGCTCCATGATAGACACCTCTTAATGGACACTGAACCATTGACCAATATTCCCATGGTGATGGTAATTATGATGAAATGATGCATGGTGAAAAAGGAAAGCAAAAAAGGAATAATTTAGTAACCAACATGAAATAATAGGCAAAAGATAATGAAATGAAAGAATAATAGAAAAAGTGTATCACAAAATTTACCCTGAGAATAGGCAGTACGATGTTTAAGGCAGACATGATGAATATAAATGTTGACGCATTAAACGGGCAGCATATCAGGATGTCTATATTAAAATTGCCTCTTCACAAAGCAACACGATACCTAGTGAGAGCTAAGACTAACTGCTTAAATGATGACATTTGTTCATCACCATCTATGTTAAGTACATGCTAAGCCATTGTTCGGGCAGCATGACGGCTTATTTCGGATAGATATAACTATTTCAAGATGGCATTACAAGTAATGGCATTCACTTGTCTTTACC
Source organism: Adansonia madagascariensis (assembly GCA_038381835.1). Taxonomy (NCBI): domain Eukaryota; kingdom Viridiplantae; phylum Streptophyta; class Magnoliopsida; order Malvales; family Malvaceae; genus Adansonia; species Adansonia madagascariensis. The sequence goes on from JBBYHL010447619.1 coordinate 22,131, forward strand.
CACTTATTAAAGAGGACTTGCCGTCGAACGTAATGGTATATCCTAAAGGAATAATCATAAAAATGACAAACCCAGGTGATAATGTTCACTCCTCATCACTCGTATAACTATGGTATATAGGAGTGAAGGTAAAAAATGTTTCCTTGAGTGATCATACTCTTCGAGTTATTCTAGCAGCATACAATATGGTTTGACATAGTTTAGCTTATAGGGCCACTATATGAGTTTAAGTCTATGCCTATTTTGGTATTTAAATCCCTTCTCCATCTGGTAAGAATAGTCAAGGCACCCCGATCCTAGGCCCATTATGAGTTTGGCAGAATAGGTTTGATCTGATGGATGTATTTCCCTATGCAAATGCGGAGGGGTACTCATGAGAGACATAGGTAGTTTACATCTCGAAAGGTTTTGCCATGCCTATCCGGATGGTTACTCACAAAGGCGGATGGCTCACTTCCTCCTAATAATTAGGATACTAAACTCACCATGGTGTTTGGTGGGAAGCTAATACGAATGTATGTTGTCAGGGAAACAATCAAATCTTTTTGTTTCATTCCCATATTACCATATTTATTCAAGTCAATATTTATTTGGGCACAAATAATCTTTAACAATCATAGGACAAAAACTTAAACAATAAAGATTCGTAGGCAAAAATACAAAGGATTTATATCTAAATGATAATGAATACCAAAGAACTAAGAACCAAGTGAGCAATAGCTAGTTATAGGCCTAACTCTCTAAGTTTGGTCCCTAGTGGAGTCGCCAATCTATCGCCATGTGCCCTACCTTTAAAATTTTGGACGATCTGAAGGGCATGGCAAGCTTGACTTAAAAATAAATGATGGTTAATTGTGATCGAGCTTTTGAGTTATCCCATGATCTAGATTTGGATTATGCATAATAATAGGAAGGAAAGGGAAGAGATCGTCAACCGAATCGCTCATCCAACTAGTCTCAGATGGCCACCACTAGATGGCCGTAAACTTGGAATCGCCACTGATAATTCTAGGCTAGGCAGGATCAGAAGCCTCATGTAAACAATATTTTGAGTACGAAACTCGAAACATCAGTTTCAAGGTCTACAAAGCCCAAAGATTCATTGTTGGGTTTAGGAGTTGGTTATGTGCGAGGAAGGATTAACATCCCCATGATGCCCGAAATTGGTACCTACTAACTATATTTCACTTTGGTCTCGGTTAAATCGGTTCCATTTAGCCTTTATTTATATAAAATTCCCTTTAATGCATAAAGTTTTGTAAAAATAGATCCGATTTTTCTTCTTTTTTTTTTAAAAAAAATAGCTCATCTATGCACCTTGGAGATGTGAGGAACATAAGGAGTTTTTATGAACATAAAGTTCAGATTGAATTTTGAAAATTTTGATATTTTGTATTAAGCATTGGAGAGATACCAACACGAAACATCGCGGTGTAAATTTTATTGGACAAATAAATTTTAAATATGAATACATGATAATTACCATAAAAGTAAACGAGTTAGTGAGGTGGAAAAAGTGAAATATAATAATATCATAAACAAGCAATCACAAACAAAAGAATGTAAAAAAAGAGGGGTGATTGAAATGTATCTCATATTTGCTTTCGATTATTAAAGAATAACCGAGATGACAATTTTAGAGACCGATCGAAATTCAATGGTAATTTGAAGAACGAAGATGGTTTTTATCAAAGCAGTCTAAGGCATCCAAAAAAGAGAAAATTTTGGATGTTTTCGAGCTAAAGCGGGGTTACAGTATCCTTTAAAGAGGTAGAGTTGGAGTATTCCCAAAGATAGAATTAGGAAAATATTTAGGAATAAAAAAATTGTATCTTTTTTTTAAAAAATAGGGGTTGGAGTATCCCCTTTGAGTAGTGGGGTTGGAGTAACCTAATGCTAGGAAAATATTAGGAACAAGGAGAAATTTCAAATTTTTAACTAAAAAGGGGATTGGAGTATTCCTTTTGAGTAATGGAGTTAGAGTATCTCCATTAGCGAAAACTCCAATATGAAATCTTATTTTTTGTATTTTAATCTTGATCTGATTCAAAAGGGGCTGATGTTGTGGGGGAACCAACCGAATGCATTTTGAGACATTCAAACATCTCGATAAAAAGAGATTCAAAAACTAAGATAAAAACAAAGGACAATATCATATCATCTCCCTTCCTGAATTTATTTCAGGCTCGTTCGAAGGCTTTAGGTGGTGAAGAAGGTATCGTTAGAAAGATAACTCAATAAGGTTTAATGTAAATATTCCAAAGATTCTAGATGGTCACTTTCTAAGCAAAATTAATTTTTGATGATAAGTCTATATTAACATTGGCAACACATGCAGGGAAAAGCAATGTCGAACTTTGAAAAATCATTTCGGCATTGTTAAAATGTAACAACACCTTTCTAGAAAGGAAATTTTGGAAACGTTTTAGGAAAAATACTTAAAAATTTCATCAAAATCATTTGGCAGGCCATTTTGGCCTAAACTTAGTATTGCACATTGGTTCAAGGGGTTCCAGCTAATAAAGGTTCGAAAAATCATAACCCCCTCATTTTGAATGATTTAAAGGCAAATAAGACATCATTAGAAAGGTACTTCGATGATGTCTTTTAAGGGATACATATTAGAAAAATAAAAAGAAATATTTTATGGTTTGAAAATGATTTTCCAAATTCAGATTAAGTACTACCAAAGCAAAAACAAGGGGATTATTTGATATTCTAGTTTTTCGAAGATAGACTCAGGTCTAGGACATCCGAATGTCTACGATAGAAAGTAACATGGACTTCACAAGTTCATTCCATAATCTCGGAGTAGTTTAGGATGATGGAGCAAAGCATTGACCATATTACTAAAGGGAATATGAGACTCAAGATCAAGGTTTAATACTAAAAGGATTTCCATTTTTGAAAAATGAACTTATTTCACCATGAATCCAGGGCTGAAATATTGATTTACCCCTAAGATTGGGAGACCAATTTGATGAGAGCATTAAGTCCATGCTACTATTCATCTATTAGAGGTAACATAAACCTAACTTAGGGATGTTTCTAAAAATCAGGTTTTAAGAAACAAGCAAGCATTTTGATGGAGATATCATGAACAAAATGTAGCACATACAAAGATAGACACGGTTTAAACATGTAAACATACAAAGATGACAACATGAAAATGGGTGACACAAATGCAAAACGATGACAAATAGGGTGCATAGAGATGACATGAACATGTTTGAACAAGGAATGGATGCTAAAGTTGTCAAGATAGCATTTTATTTCATGGGACTCCTTAAAAGATAAGAAAATGTTTGAACATACTTAAGACTTGTTAAGGTGACCATTTAAATATAAAATGGATATGTGAATATGGAAGGAACATGGCAAAAAATGCATGAACAGAGGCTGTGTAATGATGAAAATGAAGTATGCTGAGTTTATATATCCCACAACATTAAAGTGTCAAAAGGTTCATCAAAATCCTAAGGCCAGCGCAACTAAGGCAACAATAATGCATGAGAGCCTTAAAAGGGTCATGGCAGTATGAAGTGCCCACTAAAATGAAATGGATGATCAAAATAGAAAATGTATGGAACAAGGTAAAAAATAAACCAATTAAAGCTTGAACCTTCCCTTTTTTTAAAAAAAAGTAGTGACTTTAAGCTTGGTTCTTTCCCTCTTTTTGCTATTATTTAGCAAGAAAAGGGTAAAGGAAGAAGCTTTCTGGTAATATGGTAGCTAGTGGGGTGTTTTAAGGATGAAAGTATGTGAAAGGTTGAGTTTTTAAAGGTGTTTTGGTGATGGTTTTAGGGAGCCATGGGAATGGAGGTTGGTTAAAGGTGAAAGGTAATAGAATAGTGTTTTCGGTGAGTTTTTGGAGCTAGAATTGCTAGAAGATTTATGGGATAGATGATGAGTTTTTTGAGATTACTGGAGAATATTTTTTGATAGTTGAGATTTTTTTTTGAGATAGCTACAAGAGTCCTCTATTCAATCCTCAGCCATTGCTTTTAGAAGACAATATAAGGGCATTTTTTATTTTTCCTTCTGCACCAGGGGATATCTCTAGCTACTATGCTTAACTGACTCTCTTCTTATTAGTTCTGCCATTTTGTGCAAGAAGGTAGAAAGGCTGTGATAACCCAGCAACTAGAGATATGCTTGCCACACCCTCTTACACCCATATATCTTATGAAAGTGGCCTTTGTCATTGATTGTTTGGGCTTCAAAATTTATTTGAATCCATTGATGAGCCTATAGTTGAGGTTTGAAATGATTTATGATAGTTCCTTGGTGCAAAAACATGTTTAAATCTTGTTTTTGAAGGCTAAAAAATGGCTCAAATTGGGCAAAAATACCTTCATGTATCGATACAAAACATTTTGTATCGATACACAAAGTACTTTTTACTCTTGAGTTTCGATACAATGAGCTCTGTATCGATACTAAAAGTAAAAAATGTTTCCAGTCTTGAGACTTAAAGGCCTGTATCGATACTCCATGGATTTATATTGATACTTATGCTTGTGTATCGATACATTTTGCCAAAAATCATAACTTTGGCTACTTCCAAGGTCTATATCGATACAAACATGCTAGGTATCGATACCATATTTTAGGTATCGATACTTAAACCTCTTGTATTAATACTATGTGTGAAAATTCAAAATTTTGATGATGTAAAGCCTTGTATCAATACTCGCGAACTAATATAACTTGCACATACTCGTGGCTTCCCGAGTTACCGCAACTTGGTACAAACATGGGAAATTGATCCTGTGCATTCATTTGAATGACCCTGGAGACACCATGAATAATTGCCTTTGATGCCTCATTTTTATATTTTTCTTTAATATGGTCCATAGACATTTCAAACCTTTCCAAAAAAATTACCTAGTACGGTGTTGCCTAATAGTGCCTGATGACATGGCACCTGGCAATCATCCTCTAGTTTTTATTTTTATTTTTTTATTTTATCATCTTTTACCTAACTCTTAGGATGCCAGAAACTGGCTTGAAAAAAATGAGGTGTCTACATGGGGCATGGATTTTATTGGACCAATTACCCTTGTAGCTTCAAATTGTCCTCGCTTTATCTTGGTGGCTATAGACTACTTCATCAAATGGGTTAAAATCGCCTCCTATACAAATGTACAAGGTCAACATGACAAAATTCCTAAAAACCAACATCATTTGTCAATCCGAGATCCCCAAAAGATTTATAACAGATAATGCCTTTAATTTGAATAATAAATTGATGATAGATATGTGTACTCAACTTGGAATTTCATATCACAATTTGGTGACATACTATCCAAGGATGAACAAAGTCGTAAAGGCAACCAATAAAACGTCAACAAGATTGTAGGGAAAATGGTGAAGACTTATAAAGATTGGCATGAAAAGCTTCTTTCCACTCTCTTAGCTTACCAAACTTTAGTTTGGGCTTTAATTGGGGCAATGCCTTGCTCATTAATCAATGATACGAAAGTCATTTTACCAATTGAAGTCGAAATCCCTTTATTTTGGGTACTAAAAGAGACCCAGTTAAAAAAAGCTAAGTGGGTTTAGAAGCATTATAAACAATCGAATTTCATTAAAGAAAAGAAGCTAAAGGTGATATAGTTTGGATGAATGTACCAAAAAGGAATGATAAAAACCCACAACAAGAGATTTCATCCAAGATAATTCCATGAAAAAAAATTAATGCTAAAGAAAATCCTTCCTGTTCAAAGGGATCCATGGGGCAAGTGGGCTCCTAATTGGAAAAAGGGCCTTACATTACTTAAAAAGCATTTTCTAGAAGAGCATTAATTTTGGTAGAAATGGATGGGATATTTTACCAAACCTTGTCAATTGTGATAATGTAAAAAATATCATGCTTAAAAGGTAGTTTCATAAGAAAAAAGAAAAAATCAAATGAAAATCCAAAAAAGGTGTCAATCCAAGGCAATAAAAAGGGAAAGCTTCCAATTAAAAACCTAAAAAAAGGTGGCTCGAGCATTTGGTAAAGAATGAACAAAGCACAATGAGATGAAAAGCTAAGGCAGGAAAGAGAAGAAACAGTGTGGTCAGAAACATTCTCTATAGATGGATTTTCATAAGAGCAAACATCTCATTCAGAAGAAATCTTTGAACAATTGATTAAGAGATTTTGTTTATCTAGGTAATATCCAAATATTCTTTGTACCTCACTCTTGCTCTTATTTCTATTGAAAAGCCATTATTGTATTTTTTTTCTTATTATTGTATCTTCTTCTTTTATTGAAATAACTATATATTTCATCCATATTTATATTAAATTATCTTTTAACCATGCTAGCATTTCTATTAAATGATGATTAACAACTTAAGGAAATGGAAAAATAAAATAACAAAGTGATTTATTTACATTACTTTAGAATGGGGTCAAAACATCGTAGGGCCCTTGGTTAATATTTCAAATCTTTTGAACACTTTAGGAAAGGTTAGGGTGGACAAATGATATTTTCAAACAATTGGGATGCATGGTTAGAGAAAATCCCGAAAAAGAGGACAAGTCTTTTTTGATGATTTCTTAGAAGAAAAATTCAAAGATCTGATTCTTCAACCTTTGGGATATCATCACTTTTATTAGTTTGTTTTGGTTGTTAACAAGAGATTTTAGAAACCATATATTTCCCTTCATGCTCTCTTCAACCCTTAGATGGTATTGATGCATTCCTTGATTTGATTTTTTAGGTTGATGAATAATGTCCCTATATAAAAAAAGAGAAAAAAAACTGAGAAAGAAAAAGAAATTAAAACTATCATCCAAATAAACCAACCATTTATAGATCTTGGTCAAAATCAGAGTCATCCTTATGAGCTATGCTACGCTATTATGAATAGTGTATCTACTGCATCCTAAGGTCTATATAAACTAGTTCCTATAGTTACACTGACTTTCACATCTATGCATAAGCCAAATGCTAAGAGAAATATTTAGAGGATACGCAAGAGGCAGAATTGAAATCCGGTTGAGCAAATCCCCATGTCTTATAAAAATCTTTTACTCAAGTCATCAAGAATCACCTCTTAACAGCTATCCAAATTAAGCCTCTGAAACTCCTATATCTAAATTGGTATGACATCAACCGATGTTGTGAGTATCATTTCAATAATTCAGGCCACTCAGCAAAAGATTGTCCCACTCTGAAGTACAATGTTCAGGATCTTGTCAAGGCTGGGAATTTAAGCTTCAGGAAGGAAAATCTAGGTGTCATTAAAAGGCATACACATAAGAGATCTATATTGAGAATAGCTAGGTTTAGAAGGAAAGGACACATGCCATAGTAAGTCCTATAACTCTTATTTTGAAAAGCCTTTTTTTTTGTGAATTGACAACATTTTATGAAACATGCATATTTTGAATATTGAGTTTTGATAAGATAAAATGTTTCTCGAAAAGAAAAAAAACATGATGATGAGAAATCTTTAGAGTATTAATAATCGATGTTGAAAATGAGCTTGATAAGCCCTTATCTTTGAATTTACATCATTTTGCGCAACATGCATGTTTTGAATATTGAATTTTTTCTCTGATAAAAATGTTCCCAAAAGGCAAATATTTTAAAAAACATGATGATGAAAAGTCTCGAGAATACGAATGATCAGTGTTAAAAATGAGCTTGTACCTTTGCATTTATTTCCTTTTGAATAAAACCATGATCATTCGAAAGACCTAATACTTTAGGGAAGAAACTTTAAAGTTTTCAATCCATGATTTCTTAGATAAAGAATGATACAATTAAGCTTCTAAAAATGTATGAGTTTCTTTAAAAATGAAACAAATGAAATGTTCTTCTGAGGAAATATGCTAAGATTATTCCAAAATCCCATTTTTTTTCTAATAGCCAAAACATGAATTTTATGACCAGCTTTTAGAAGTTGCTTATTATTTTTATTTTAGGGGCATGATGACTAAACAAAATTGCCCTTATGACCTTAACAAAACCTTTTTGAGCCTTTTTTTTTTTACCTCTCTAAATGTAGCCCACTGCCCATCATTGCAAATCAAACATAGAATTCTCCTTGCAAACATGAATCTTTGCATTATCTAATTTCCCATTGGTGACAAATAACAAAATAGAACATACTTGCAAACTGAGGAGAAAAAAAACAACGTATGCATGAATTTTTGAAAAAAAAAAGAAAAAAAAGAGAGAAGGAGAAAAAGAAACAAAAAATTTAGATACATGATCATGTGATTAAGATGTTCAAGATATTTCCAAGTAATCTTTTTCCTGAAAAACAACCCTTCAGCTTAAACGATGGTGTTTGAAGTGATAAATGGCCTTTTCTTCATTCCCCTTTCATAGTTATTGAAAATTCATTCATTTGCTACCCTTTTTTAGCCTAAAGAATTATTTATTTTTGTAATCACTGATTAAGGATCACCTTCCACACTGAAGGGAGTGAAGAAAGTTCGAAAAAATATGAGGGATAGATCTTCTATTCAAGTTTCTAAATATTTTCAATGTTTTGAGGGAAATGCTAAATGAGCTATGTTTCTTAAAATCCGTACTTCCTTTTAAACACAAAAAAAGAGAAGAAAAAAGACAAAAACAAAAGAAAAAAAGAAAAGAAAAGAAGAAAAAAGAAAAAAAAGTAAAGAAGGAAAAGAAACAAAAGAAACAAAAGAATGAAAAAAGGAAAAAAATAAGGAAACAAGGAAAATGTAGTCTCTAGAAAATATAAAAAAGATAAAATTCTCATTAAACGGTCCTTGATTCAATCACCTTCAAAATTTTATTTGGGCCTTTATATCCTTTCTTTCTAAATGTTGAACCTTGGCCTGCATTACATACCTAGACAAGTCTATTTTGATCAAATATGATTATTTGAACTCAAAGGCAAATTTCTCGAGAAAAATTTTCTTTTAGAAAGAGTGTGAATACATCTTAAGAGCATGATGATGTAACTAAAAAATGGAAAGAATGAAGCTTTAGGGTGAATACACAATTTAGAGTAAAACAAGAAAACCATTAGTATCATCTATGGGAGTTACTGAAATTTTGCTAAAAGAAAAACTAGTATGAAGGAATTTAGGACATTCAAAAACCCTAGAGTATCTTAAGTTGTCAACTCTCACTTGGACATACCCACTCTAAAAAATAAATCCATCCCTTTTTTACTTAACTTTTGGTTCCCAAGCCTTTCATGATTAGTCTTGGTACTTATCAAAGTGCAAATAGTCTGAAGACTTAAAAGAACATCAAATTTGTCTAATTTTCAAAGAAATTCATACTTCATAGCACCTGATCCATTCATGCCTAGAAAAACAGGACATGAATCCTATCCACCTTGAAATTTTTGGTCCAACACAAGTCTTTTTAAGCTTTTCAATCCATTTTGAGAAAAACAAATTATCATTCAAAAAATTTTTTAATAAAATATCATTAATATTCAAAAGATTTGAACATCACATGCTTTTAACTAGAGATTTTGAATAGAATATGTTTTTTCCAACAAAATAATCATTTGAAAAGAAAAAAAACTTAAAAAGTGTCATGAAAAGAGTTAATGGTTGAAAGTATCGAATTGGGACGATACTTAACCCATGAAAAAGAATAGATGAAATAAAAATTTGAATTCATTGGGGCAAGATGTTGCAAAAAGATTGAAAAATGGAGTGATCTTTCGTGGGTAATGGAAGGATCAAATAAAGTTTAATTTTTGCATTATCCATAGCATAGCTTCATTTGATACTTGATATTTGCATCATTTTATGATCATATGCACCATTTAGGTTGCATTGGCATTTGCATCATTTCTCATGCATGTACTTTTTCTTTAATACTTGCATTTGCATCATTTCTCATGCATGTGCTTTTTCCTTGATACTTGCATTTGCATCATTCCACAAGCATTTGCATTATTTTTAACAGTAATAATCTACGCATGTTCATCATTTGATTTTCTTGAACCATGTTATCAGTTTGTGATCATCGCATTATCATAACTACTTAAGTAATTATAATGGCATCAAATATTGATCATTCACATGAAATGTTGAAGTCTTCGATGGTGAAATTCGAAACATTAAAAATTTTTTATTTCAAAAACAAGTTTTCGATGGTGATATTCAAAGCATTAAAAAGCTTTTATTTTAAAACAAGTCTTCAATGGTGATATTCGAAGCATTCAAAAGTTTCTATTTTAAAAACAAGTCTTCAATGGTGAAATTTAAAACATTAAAAAGTGTCTTCAATGGTGAAATCCAAAGGATTTAAAAAAAATCATTTAAAAAAATAAGAAAGAGTCTTCAATGGTGAAATTCAAAGCTTTTAAAAATTTTTATAGTTTATCTTTAATGCTGAAATTTGAAGCCTTTAAAAAGAAAGAGAAAAAATTAGCAAGAATGAGGCTCAGATTGATGAGGCCTCACCAACAGATTAGAAAGAAAAAAATTTGGCAACAATGAAGCTGATGAGACCTCGCCAACATACATTAAGACTAAACCTCATCATATTCGAATTAAGATGTCCTTTTTTTTCGATCGTGCAAAATATAGGTGACGTAGGTGAAGGTTTTCTTTCTCAATTTCACTTGGTTAGGCTAAAAACTAATGGAATTAAATAGCCTTATCATTTGATCATGTGGAATGTAGCTGAAGTTGGCTTTAATTTAACTTCACTCAATTAGACCAAAGATCAATGAAGTTTCTCTAGATTCTCTTCATTTGGTTAGGTAGATGACCAATAAAGTTAGCCCACATAAAAAAAAAGTTGAAGAGTAGTTAATAGCCTCGGCCTAGTCAAAATTGGCGTCAAGATAAAAAAACCTTTTAGACTTAGGTTTTGGCTTGGTCCACACATCTAAGTTAGGTTTCACCCTAATCACCGAAAATTGGTTCATATGGTTTTATTCTAACCAACCCCTTTTTGACTAAAGTTTCACCTTGGTCATTCAAAGTTAATTCATATGGTTTCATCCTAAGCAACCCATTTTTGACTTAAGTTTTGCCATGGTCACCCTTAGTTGGTTTGAATGGTTTTATCTCAACTAACCCCTTTTTGACTTAGGTTTTGCCCTGGTCTCCTGAAGTTAGTTCATATGGTTTTATCCCAGTCGACCTTTTTTGACTTATGTTTTACCCTAGACACCCTTAGTTGATTTTTATGGTCATCCAACCCTTTTTTAACTTAGGTTTTGCCATGGTTACCCTTAGTTGGTTCGTATGGTTTTGTCTTGGCCAACCCCTTTTTTACTTAGGTTTTATCTTGGTCACCCTTAGTTGGTTTATATGGTTTCATTTTGGCCAATAGATTTTTGACCTAAGTTTTACCTTGTTCACCTTTAGCTAATTTTCATATGGCTTTATCCTCGTAAACCCCTTTTCGACTAAGGTTTTACCTTGCTCAACCTCAATTGGTTCATATGGTTTTATCTTAGCCAACTTTTTTTGAGTTACTTTCTACCCTGGTCACCCTTAGTTGGTTCTTATGGTTTTGTCCTGACCATCCATTTTTTAACTTAGATTTCCCCTTGATCACTCTTAGTTAGTTCGTATAATTTTAGCTCGACCAACTCTTTTTTTACTTAGGTTTTGTCCTGGTTACCTTGAGTTGGTTTGTATGGTTACAAACCATTTTTTACTTAGGTTTTGCCTTGGTCACACTTAGTTGGTTCACATGTTTTCATTCTAGGCAACCTTTTTTAACTTAAGTTTTGCCCTAGTCACCTAAAGTTGGTTCATAAGGTTTTATCTTGGCCAACCCTTTTTTGACTTAGGTTTTGCCTTGGTTACCCTTAGTTATTTTATATGGTTTCATCCTGGTCGATCCTTTTATGACTTAGGTTTTACCCTAGTCACCTTTAGTTGGTTTATATGGTTTTGTTCTAGCTAACCCCTTTTTTTACTTAGGTTTTACCCTACTCACCCTTAGTTCGTTTGTATGGCTTTGTCATGGCAAACCTTTTTTAACTTAGGTTTTGCCTTGGTCACCTTTAGCTAGTTCATATGGTTTCATCCTAGGAAACCCTTTTTCAATTTAGGTTTTATCTTGGTCACCTTTAGTTAGTTCGTATGGTTTCATCTTAGCCAACTTTTTTTGACTTAGGTCTCACCCTAGTCACCTATAGTTGGTTTATATGGTTTTATCTCGGCCAACCTTTTTCTAACTTAGGTTTTATCCTGATCACCCTTAATTGTTTGTATAGGTTTATCCCTGACTAACCTTCTTCTTACTTAAGTTTTACCGTGGTCACCTTTAGTTGGTTCATATGGTTTCATCCCAGCCAATCCCTTTTTGACTTAGATTTTTGCCCTAGTCACCCTTAGTTAGCTTATATGGTTTTATCCTTGCTAACCTCTTCCCAATTTAGGTTTTGCCTTAGTCACCCAAAGTTAGTTCGTATGGTTTTGTCTTGGCCAACCCCTTTTTGACTTAGGGTTTGCCTTAGTCATCCTTAATTGGTTTGTATGGTTTGTCCCGACCAACCCCTTCTGAACTTAGGTTTCACCCTAGTCTATAACCCACCTTAATCCAGTTTTCGTCCTTGGCTATTTTATTCCATTTTAATGTATATATTTTGTTTAGTTTAATTTTTTTTCAAAACCTTCCAACCCAAACAAAATCATGTCTATTTGTTCTTTGCTTTGTTCATGATGCTTAGTAACGAGCAAAGAGGGATAACTATTGACACATAATTCGTTCGAGCCTTTTTTTAGTTTTAAATATATGAAAGCAAGAATTGAGTGGCCACCCTGGTAGAGGTTGATCTCTTCTAGGCAAATTGGGCATTTTCATGACTGATTTAGTCATATTTAAATGGTCATGTATATACGTAACAGAAAAAGTGCAGTTTTGAGGACCAATCTCTAGTAAACAATGATGAATATTCAAGAGAAAAATCAGTTTTTAAGTATTTTTCTTGTCAAATTTTGGAAATTCATTTTTACAGATGATATCATAGTCAAATTTTTCATTTTTAGGATTTTTGAGCTTCTTTTGTAAAATTTGGGAAGTTGATCATTATATATTTTACTGATAGCCATATAGTATTTATGCCAATATGCAATTCGAAAAATAAAAAATAATTAAAAAAATTCATATTCAAATTTTATATCATGAGGTATCAAGTTGTCAAATTTACCAATTGATTTTGAATTTTTCACTATACCATGAATTCTTACTCATGAATTTTTTTTTTACTGAAATTTGTTCCAAAATTCAAGTTTTTTACTTTATTATTTTTATACATTAATATTTTAGATAAGGTATTAAATTCAGTTCATTCCTCTCAAAAATAGAATTATTTTTGAAAGTTTTTCATTTTCAATATATAAGGTTTTGTACTCCGTAAAATTTTTTGATGCGATTTTTCTAAGTTTAAAATTTTTAAAATTTATTAAATATTTTTTTTAAATCATGTTAAATCAATTTTAAGACTCTAACTTATTTTATGAGCTTTGAATTTATATATATCAATTTTCCTTTGTAAGGATTTTTCTCGTAAAATTTTATGATTTTAGGATTTCCAATCAAGATTTTTTTATTATTATTCTGATTTTATTTCTTTCATTTCCAAAATTTTGTTTATATTTGTTATTTTTATTTTTAGAATTACATGAGCTACTTTCATGGAACCTAGTTTAGTTAGATTCCAATTTTTCCCTAACCAATTTTATTAGTTCTAGCCATATTATAAGTTGATTTTTTCTTGATTATCATTAAGATGATGAGGCATATATGATGACTAGCACAAAGTGACAAAATACTTCATACTTATCTTAATTTACTAATATCCATGAAAAAATAATAATAATTAAAAAATAAATTTTTAGCCAAGCAGATCTTCCCACCCCTTAGAAGAACCTTCCCCTTATAAATAAAGGGAGGATACTTTATTTTTGGGGGATTGGTCTAAAAACACTAAAATTTTTAAGTTTTAGAGCTTTTTAAGTAGATTTTCTTCTAAAAGTTTACTTTTTTTTTTCATTTCATACATGATACTTTCTTTTAGTGACCCTTTTGATGACTTGAGCTCATGGATTTTGATCCATGTTAAAAGTCATGTTTGAAGGCTATGATCAATCTTTCTTGATTTAATTGTTGTATTTTATTTTTATTGGTGATAATTTTAATTTTTATCATAAAAATATAGTCTGATTATGGAAATGATGTTATAAAATTATGAATGTGATTTTGTACTATTTTCATTGGTATTTTCATGTTGATTGTTGTTAAAGTTTGTTCGTATGTTCATATCTCATGATTTTTATGCATGATGATGATGATGCGAGCTTGGTAGAAATTAGGATATTAGTTAATATTCATGAAATCATGTTGTAAAATATTTTTCTTGTTTATTGGTGTTGGTCGAGTTTTGATGATGATTTCTAAATGAATTTTCATGCTTGATTTCATGATATTCCTAACTAATTTGTTATGTTTAAAAGCTGTAGGGATCTAAAAATAATTTTTAGTTTTTTTAAAGGTCTTGGAAAGATATTCTTATGCTTGGCCAAATTTGAGAGGGGCATATTTATGAATTTGTATTTTTTAGGCTATTTTATAAGTATGGAAAGTTTAAGGATTAATTGCAAAACTAAAAAATTGTTTTGATATTTTCCTCCTTGGCTGAATGTTTGGTAGACTTTTAGGGGTGTTTTCCATGTATTTTAGCATGATTCGATGCATATCATAGACTTTAATCTTTTTGGTGTCATTTTGAAATTTTAAAAAGTTTAGGGATTTATTTGCAAAAGGCAAAATAAATTATTCTAGGGCCAAAGCTAGTAGGCCGACCATCCTCATGAATCATGGTATGATTTTCCTGTTGATTTGGATATATCTGATGCTTGATTTTGTGTTTAATATCATGTATGGACTATTATGTAAAATTTGAAAAATTTAAGGACCATTTAGTAAAACCTTGTATTTAAGGGTTAAAATGGTCATTTCTCACATAAAATCATCCATTTAGGAAAATGGATGATTTGGATATTTTATGAATATTCTTAGCATTCCTCTAGTCCTTCGTGGGGTAGAGAATATTAAGAGCTTTCATATTTTCTCGATTCTCCATTGGGTACATAATGCAATTTAAAAAAATTTAGGGACCTATTAGCAATTTTTCCAATTTAGATCATATTTGATATCCAATGTATCCATTTAGGGTATAATTGTTTTTTGTTCAAGTTCTCTAGGTTACTGGGATACTTTTACGTCAAAGGTATACCTTAGAGGTATTTTAGAACCGAGTCCTATGTGATTACTGGGATACTTTTATGTCGAAGGTATACATTAGGGATAGGTTTATCTTTTTTTATTATTTTCGAGTCATCTAGGTTACTAGAATACTTTTATATCAAAGGTACACTTTAGGGGTATTTTACTAACTTAACTTAGAACCAAGTCTTATGTAGTCACCAGGATTTTTTCATGACAATGGTTTGCATTAGGAATAGGTTTATCCTTTATGATCATTCTTGAGTCTTTTAGGGTTACCAAGATACTTTCATATTGAAGGTATACCCTAAGGACATTTTAGTTATTTTGCACTAAAACTGAGTCCTTTAAAGTTACTAGGATACTTTCACGTCAAAGGTATGCCTTAGAGGTATTTTAGTAATTTTAACTTAAAATCGAATCCTATGTAGTCGTCGGGATCCTTTCATGATGAAGGCTTGCATCAGGAATAGGTTTGTCTTTATGATCATTCTCAATTCTTTTAGGATTGCAAGATACTCTTATATCAAGGCACACCCCAAGGATATTTTCATAATTTTGCACTAAAATCGATTCTTTAAAGTTACTAGGATGTTTTCACGTCGAATGTACTTTAAGGGGCATTTTGGTCTTATCAATCATGTTTCCATCCTTTGGGTTTAGTTTCGTACGTGTATTCAAAACTAAGTCTTAGGACAAATTTTATTATTTATTAGAAAATCATATCTTTTTTGAAACATCAAGGTAATATCTCTAAA
The DNA here is from genome assembly GCA_038381835.1 of Adansonia madagascariensis. Lineage (NCBI taxonomy): Eukaryota > Viridiplantae > Streptophyta > Magnoliopsida > Malvales > Malvaceae > Adansonia > Adansonia madagascariensis. The sequence continues at coordinate 38,080 of JBBYHL010447619.1, forward strand.
TTAAAGTAATATATGAAATTTCTCTCAGCATATGAGAACGGTTCTATGGCTTATTTTACTAATGAGATATCCTTTAAAAAAACAAGAAAATCAAAATTTTTTATGAATTTCACAAAATAAAACTAGGGTACAAAAGATATTTGATTTTTAAAACATTTTGTATCCCTCTAGCTCTCAAGTGGGGTTTGAAAAAGAATGATGAAACTGTTGTGTTCTTCTGATTCTCTAGTAGGGTACGAAAGATATTTTGATTTTCGAAAAAATTAAAAACTCGATTTTCTCAAATAGAAAAATAAATTTGTTTCATAAAATAATTATGAGATATGGGAATTATAAATTGGATACTGGAATCGAATAAATTTCAAATTTTAAGTTAACCCGTGGTTAGTAAGGTATCGATTATTGGGCACTATGAGATGGATTGATCTTTACTCATGATTGTAAATGACTCTCAGAACCTTTTCTTCGATCTCTAGTATGAGCTCAGATCTAGAAGTTGGTTTTCTAGGGTTTCATAACCCTCTAAATCTAAGCTCTGGTAAGTGACCAATCTCACCGAGCTAAATTTGATTGGTGGTGACTCCAAGAAAAATAAATAGTCATTTTGTAACAACTATTTTGGCTTAAATCGAGTGAGTGGTCCATCTCGACTACTCGGTCTCCTAAAATAAAAAATAATAAAAATAATAATATTGACCTTAAGAAATATATAAAATATGATATATAAATACGTATGGGAAAGAGGGGTACACCCGCTAATTTGGGCTAGTTAGGATTTGTATCTGGGCCATGTAGCGACAATAAGACCAAAATGTCCCCTAAAGTACGTTCAATATGAAAGTATCATAGTAACTCTTAAGGACTCAGTTTTAATGCAAAATTACTAAAAATGCACCTAGGTATACCTTTAACATGAAAGTACCCTGGTAACCCTAAAGGACTCGAAAATTATCATAAAAGATAAACCTATCCCTAATGCACACCTTTGCCATGAAAATATCCTGGTAGTTACATAGGACTTGATTCTAAGGTGAATTACTAAAATGCCCTTACAGACTATCTTCACATAAAAGCATCTCAATAACCTTAAAGGACTTGAAAATGACAGGAAATGACAATTTTACCCTAAATGGATGATCCAAATGTTAAAGTTAACCAAAAATGCCAAAATTATAGTTTCTAAATTTTTCAAAATTATACTTTAAACCCAAAATGACTAAAACTGCATGAAATGTTCCCTAAATGGGTAATTTGATATGGGAAATAACCTTTTTGACCTTAAATGCAAGGCTTTACCTATTGAACTTTAAACTTTCCTAACTTTACAATTTAGTCCCTACATAATTTAACTCAAAATTAAACATTAAATACATCACAAAAAAATCATGGAAATCATACTAAAAGTTATAAAAAGCATCCAGCCGAGCACCTTTGGCCTTGGAATAACTTTTTTCAAGTTTTCCAAATAAGCTCTTAAAATTTTTAAAATTATAAAAAAGACCCAAAAGGCCAAAACTACATGATACGCATTTAAACAAGCTAAAAATGAATGGAAAATATCCCTAAAAGTCCATAAAATGTTCAATCAAGCTTGGATGGCCTAGAAATAAATTTTCAATAATTGCAATTCAGTCCTTCTATTTCCAAAAATTAGAAAATAACACTTAAAAACATTAAAACTTCACCAATTCACACTTACATGCATTCGGCCAAGCTTGGAATTACCTATCCAAAGCTTTAAAAATTTTGGAAAAATTATGTTTTAGTCCCTACAACTTATAAAATCACAAAATAATCCAAATTATAATAAAAACAACAAATAAAATTAAATCCAAAGACCACTATAAAGTTTGGCCTTCATCTAAGAATATACCAAGCAAAAATTTTTCAACACATTAATCATATATCTCAATTCTATCAAGCTCAAATTATTATCACCATATAAGAAATCATGAAAAATAAACATATAAACGTGTTTTTTCAACATCTTAGCATGAAAATGACAAGGAAAATAATAGCAACATGAACATATATATATATATGATAAAATCAACATCATGTCAACAAAAACATAGTTCACGAAAAAATCAAGTTATTTTTAAGAAAAATCGAACATAACAATTAAATCAAAAAAAATTATTCATAGCCATCATGCATGGCCTTTCAATACGGATCAAAATCCATGGGCACAAGCATGATTTTGGCTTACTAAAAGGAAGAAAAATGAATAGAATGAACAAAAACTAAAAATTTTCTAAGTGTTTCTACCTTGAAGGTGTAGAGCTTGAAAAAAAAAACTTAAAAATGCTTAAGTAAAATGGTGAACTTTTTGCATGAAAGCCATTAGCCTTCTCTTGAAATAGCCCTCTCTTGTTTATAAGGGGGAGGTTTGTCCAAACTCAGCTGAAAATCAGCTTGGCCAAATGGCTAGTAATTTTTTCACTTATTTTTATTTTTTTATTTTTTGATTTTTTACTTTTTAGATTTTTTGTGGATTTTAATAAGCTTTAATTAATTAATTTGTCATCTTGTACGAGTAATCAAGCATGACTCATCATCTAGAAACTTACCTTTATTGACAATAAGAAAAAGAATCTAATTTATATAAAAAACAAATTATATAGATTAAATTGTAACAAATTAAAAGTTATATGTTTAAGAAAAAAATATTTTACAGAATAAATGTAATTAAAAATTTAATCAAAATAGGCTTGTTGGGTTGTTAGAAGACACAAATGGATTTATTGGACTTGTTGGAAAATTAATGGGCTTATCAGGCCCATTAAAAAAATTAACGGGTTTTAAAGCCAATGAAATGGAAAAAAATAAATTTTGGCCCATTAAAAATAAAATTAATAAATTTTTCATATAAAAATTCAAAAAAGAATTTTTGAGAAATTTTATGAGAAATTTTATTTACAAGAAAAAGGTAATTAAAAATTTTAACCTCAAAAAATTTATGAACAAAAACCCTTTTAGAAGGAAATTATATTTAACAAAAATGAATCAGAAATATGTGAAAATGATTAAAACTTTAAACTTTAAAAAATTTTACAAAAAATATTACTGATAGAAAATTCATATTTTGGATAAGAAAAAGTTCCAAAAATATGTTCAAGTATTTATAAAAAAGAATCAAATTTGACATATTGTTTAAAATATTAATTAATAAAAATAATAAATATGAAATTGTGAAGTTCGAAAGAAATTTTGCCGAAAAGTTTCATAAGGATGACATTCGTGGACTGTAAAAAATTCAAATTTATGTACTAGAAATGACAATTCGATTCATGGTATAAAAAGCGAATACACATTTTTCTTGAATATTTTTTATTTTTGGATTGTGTATTAGCATAAATATTCATAAGTATCGGTAAAAATATACGATGATCGACTTGCCAATTTTTATAAAAAATCTCAAAAAATCCTTAAAAATTGGAAATTCAATCATGATGTCATCCACAAAAATGAATTTCAAAATTTGATAATAAAATATTTAAAAATTAATTTTTCTCTTGAATAATTATTTTTTTGATTAGAGATTTATTCACTACGGCCTTAAAATTGCATTTTTCCCTTTACGTGCATTTGTAACCATCTAGGCATGACTAAATTGGTCTTTAAAAGCACCCAATTTACCTTAAAGAGGTTAACCCCCCACTGTGGTAGCCGCTAGGTCGTCTCGAATATTTAAGACTAAGAAAAAAAAGACTGGATGAAATTATTTGTTTACATCTATTGATACAGTTTTCTTTGTATCGATACAATATTCACACAAACCCAAAAAAACCAAAAATTTTCTAGATGTATCGATAAAATACCATCCATATTGATACAATTAGTGTGTTTTGGCCAATTTTATAATGTTTTGGTTATAAAATGCAAAATTAGTCTCTTCAATGGGTTTTCACTTAAAATGCTTCATTTTTTTATGATTCCTAAAACCTTAAGGAACACTATTTCATAGCTCATCACATGCTTGAACATCATATTTAATTAATTGATAAGGGTTTCACAAATCAAATGCATGACTTACATGATTAAATGCTCATAATGCTTCATGATGCTTAAATGCAAAATTTTCTATACATCATAGTCTTCATGCTTGAATGAACATATATTCTTACATTATGACAATTAGCATCATATATGCCTAATTATTTCCATTTATTAACATTTTGTATCATTTGTTTTAAATCCTTATTAAGCTCATTGAACTTCTCCTTATTTTGACAAATTCACAAGCTTATTGAATTTTTTATAAATATTTATATTACAATTGACTCTTGAAACTACTAATGCTTTTCTTCTGCTAAGATGTCCTTTTGTAAGTTTTGTAAGGTTCATTGAGATAGAAACTTTTCTTGAAAAGATGAACACTTGCACAAAGAAGCAAACAAACCGTTCAACCTCTTCAAATCAAGATAAAATTACAAAAAATTACTCAAACACTTAGACATGATTTTCAAATCCAAATGAATATAACTATAATACTTGGTACAGTTGAGGTATCTCCTAAACTAATGCTACTCCATTATTATCCCTTAGCATTAAGGTTGGTGACATGTATGAGTCAATTATGTACAATTGGTATCTTTGTATGTCAAGCATGCTTGAAATGTTTGCTAAGAATGAATCTTTTAACATGACCTTAAGTTGAGTATTTTAATATCTTTTATTCCAACACTTGTTTTTAACAATTAATATCCTAGATCTTAATTATGCCTTAACTCATGGATTAAAATAATTGCATTTTATGCATGTTTATTGATTGAATTATTACTCCAATGATCTTATTAACATACATGAATAAGCAAATAATTTTCTAGCCTACAGAAGTTTGCTATGATTTTCTTGAATTTTTTAACTTTTCATACGGTTACTTGAATGATTATAAGTAGTATGCATATGTACTAAAAATTCAACATTTGGTATCAATTATACATCTAGATGACAATTAGATTAATATTTCCTGATATCCCTTAATAATTGGTTTGTCTTATCACTTTTAACCTTATACGTGCTTAAATATTTACATAAGAATATACAAACTGCATGAACTACAAATTGGACTTAAGTGCATACATTTTCTCAACAATTGTTACACATGCTCTTACATGATTCGTATTTGGTATACCTATTTGAAATCTTGTTGGAATTAGTCCCCTGACTTTGAGCTAATCTCCCTTTTATGATATAATAAAAAAATTTTAGTGATAATTTGCTTGTGCTTTATTTATATATATGTTAGCAAATAGGAAGATTTCATAAGTGTTTATTATTATTTATATCTCTGAAATCTTTAATATCTTTTATCACTGATCTTATAGCTAAGTATGCCAAGTTTTTTAAAAATCATTTTATAAAATCCTCAAAATTCTTTAATAATGCTTTTATTAAAAGGGAGTTCTATTTAAAAATCTTTAAATGATTAAGATGGAGTTTTACAAGCAAATTCACCTTAAGTTTTGTCGTATCAAAAAGGAGTTATTAGCTTTGTTAGCTTTAAATTAATCTTGATTTTGATATAACTAAAACTTAAGCTTAATTAGCTTGTGTTTGAATATTTTCAACTTAGTACTTTTTCACAACTATTTTGAATACACCTTGAATAATACTTGAGTGTGTTTTAACTCTTTTAAACACCTAAAATGTGTTCTTAATGCATATATTTGTATAAAACATTTTTAAGATAAGTTTTACATATTTTAAAGCAATGAAAAACTCTTTAAAGATGATTTTTATATGAATATATCAATACACAAGGTGTCTATATTGATACAATGCTTAACAGTAGCTAAACTTTCCAAAACCCTCATTTGTATTTATATACTCCAAATTGTATTGACACAATTCATGATTGCACCGATACTTTAGGCTCCAATGACTAGTTTTTCAAGTAATGTATTGATACATCATTTTATGTATTAATACAATGACACAAAAAGGAACAAAAACCACTTAAATGAAGTCTCCAATTACTCTATTCCTTCACCAAACATCCTCAATAGTGTCAAGGCTATAAATAAGCCTTTTTTAACACTTCCAACAAGATGATGAACTGAGAAAAAAAGTTTAGAGTCATATCCTTCATCATTTCAATCATTTTCTAAAGTAGTTTACAATTGTATACGATTAATTCTTTCCATCATTGTATTCTTCATATTGTATCATTGGACACATTTATCCTTGGTGCCCATAACTCTGGTAAACACCTACCTTTTAGAGGCTTTATTTGTTTACACTTTAACCTTTATATTAAAGGGAAGGTTAATACTTAGCTATCAAAAATATAAGGTTGCTATCTTTGCTTTAGAAAGATAGAGAATGTAGAGATTGCTATCTTAGCTTAGAAAGATAAAGAGTGTAAAGGGTATACCTTGTTCTTGAAAAATAGACAATTTAAATTAGTGAATTGGGAAAATCCGAGACAAGCAAGGCCGAGGTAAAGGAAGTAAGCAATTAAAGCTAAATCTCTCTAAACACTTATGTTTGCTTCTCTTTCCCTATCTCTTTAATTGGTTTTGTTATTCACTAACTTGTATCCCAAAACTTATTGTTCAGATTTCTTAATTTCATTAATCAAAGTTAAAATTTATAAACATTTTGAGAAATCAATTTACCTTATCTCGATTTCATTCACCACTAGTTCTAACATATTCAAACAACATATAAGGTCACCAAGCGACATTAGTTATGCATGTTTATTTCATGCTTATTATATAATTATGATAGCGTGATAATGATTATGGACAAGACCTTAGCATAACAAGGTTATGGGTGGTTAAATTTTTCTTTATTCATATTTTATTAAATACGGTATGCATAGTCTATCTTTTCTTTTCATTTATAGGTTGTAATTTTTTTTTCATTTCTAGGTTGTAAATCTTTTTCTCACGTAACTCTCTTTGATGTAAGTCAAGGTTGATTACAGATACATGTATTTGTTATGTAGGCTTTATAGATATAGATTTAGATTTAGAATAAGATTAGAATTTATGTAGATCCAAGATAAAAGAAGATAGTGTCAAGAAGGAAGGATCAAGGAGAACATCAGTAAGACTTCCAAAGACTTTGTATGATATCTTTAAGAATTATACCAACTATTTTCCATTTTGTCAAAGGAACTAGATTAGAAAAAATCCATAATTACCTGAGTATATTGCATGTGATAGATTTATTTTTAAATTATATGCGTATATTATTAGTATATGCCTTAGAACCAATCAGCTTGGATGAGGCATCTATTGGTCAATAATGTAGGCTTATCACTTAATTTACTGAGCCAAGGTTTGCCTTTATGTTAGTAGCCTGACTAAGAATCATGAACTACTAATTGGATGAATCCTATTAAACACTTTTGGATTTGCAAAGGAATTGTAATGAAATACAATTATGAGATCCTTATGGATCAAAGCCGTGTTTATAAAAATGTTCCTAGTCATTGTATTACCAAAATATGGTGTTAATAATGCTTAAAAATTAGCACATGTTATGCTTTTTTACTTATGAAGAAAGAAACCTATCTCATAAATTAAATTATAAGGGTATTTAAAATGGCATGTAGGTGTTTGTTTATGGAAAAAAGTTCATTGAACATGGCTAATGTGAAAATTGCATTTAATGTTGTCACCCAAGTGTTTATGAAAATGTTCTCACGTGCCAATCGTGTAACTAGTCCTCAGATTTATGACACCTAGTCATCTTTTATGGTCAACATCATGCTTTGATTTCATTATGAATGGCTCCACTTTAAAGGATACCAAAGTAGTGTTATTTTGGGTATGGCATAAAGCATACGAAGATTGATGAGTGATTTAGAAAGAATTTGCCACTACAAGTAACATCAAAGGCATATTTCCCTTCTTCCTGCCTTTGGTTAACTTGATAAAATTGTTGGCCAATGCATGATGAACTTAGGAGAAATTATTTTTTCTAAAATCTAAATTCATGAGGCTAATCATATGTTGCAAGACCTAATATGGATTAATACATGAGTAAACACTATACCGGGCTCCTAATTTATACGAATATTTACTGAAAGGATCAAATTACATTGATAGACTGGTTACTAAAAGATTTTGAGGTCATCTTTGACTTTTTAACATTTGGGTGGATTGATGGGTTGCTAGATCCTGCTATTATCTATGAATGTAGTTAATGAGTTTAATTAAGTTCATTGCCAATAAGTTAAGAACCTAATGGGCCAAACAATAAGATGATACTATCGGATTAAACTTAGGATTCAATTAAATTTGACTTAATTGGATAAAAGGTTAAATGTGAAGGACTTAATTGAAAAAGTTTAATTAAGAAAGATTATGACAATCTAGATTTAAGAAATCAAAATTTAGATGACTTAATATTAAAAAAAATGTGTTTGTCTTGTGAAGACAATGATGTCTTAGTCAAAATACTTTAGGACAAGTTAAAAGAGTTTCACTTATTAAAAGAATTTGATTCTTGATTCTTGAACAATGGGTTATTCAAGCAGCATGCTTGAGCAAGAAGATTGAATTGAGAATTAAATCTAGCTTAATAAATCTTGGTATGGTCGAATAATTGCATGAATAAAAAATGGATTTCTCAGACCATTCTTGTTCTCATATTAGCTAAGGTAAATTGGCACAATGACACTTATAGTTAATGGCATTGACTGATGTCCTAACAAGGAGTAAAATAGTTTTACTTCATTATTGGTCTTTAATGTTGATTAAAGAACTTGGGTCCAAGCCTAATATGGTAGGTTAACTTAGTTAGTATCAGTATGGGCTAATCTTTAATTGCATATATGATATATATGAGTTAAAAGATCAGTAACCTTAAAATCTTTAAAACCCTAAAGTTAAAAAGATAGGTAATTTTGATTCAAGAAAACCATAAGTGTGCCACCCCTTGTTCATGAAATTCCTAGTTTTGATCAAGGCTAATGTGATTATATTTTTGTTCTTGCTTCTTGATTTTTCATGATCGTTAATGATCAAAAATTGTTATTAAGTTGTTATAGCTAAACAGAAAATCCAATAATCCATATAATTGTTGCATTTATGGTTTTTTTTCTTGTTTAACACAATTTCTATTAAACATTTTATTAGGCAGAAGGAAAAAAAACAAAAAAATAAAACTTTGATTATGATCACAAAAGATCAACTTGCTAGCACAACTAAAATGCCAAACCTCTAAAAAATTGTTAGAGGAAAGACACTTTTGTTTCTTTTGGCCTTGGAGAAATCTTGATGCGACCATGTTACTGAAATCATGTAGGGAACAATGCACTTAGAGTTACAAGTTTTAGTGTAGGTATGATTTCTAAATAGATCTATGAATTTTCAAATTGCAAGTACGACCACATGTAGATCTTAGCCTAAGATCCTATAGAAATTTGGGTATTTCTTTATTTAATTCCACTTGTATATTTATTTTTTAATGATTATTTCTATATGCCTGATCCCAGATTTTTGACAATGGCATCAAAGCATAAGGATTGTAGGTTACATGTAATCTTGCAATGTCAATTTTTGGTGATAATCAATCTTGATTGATCTATGAGTTTACTTGGTAATTTTCAATTTAGGTAAAAATCTTGAAAAATTAATTTTCTTGTTAAATTTTTAAAATCTAGACAGGATGTACATTTGGGGTTTAATCATGTTTAAAATTGTTTTAATCAATCCAGATTAAAGTTTTAACATGTCTTAAGTAAAGCAAGTTGTTTTAAGGCCAAATGGGTTTCACGTTGACTTCGATTTTTGGGCTATTTTTAGGCTTCGAAAATCAGTTTTCTTGGTTGTTTCAATTCTAAAAATTTGATGTTTGGATGTTGCCATTAATGTTAGAAACATTTTTGTAAAACCAACTACGCCCTTAGTATAACCAATTATGCACTTAGTATGATGTTACTTCAATGCTGGAATTTTTTGTGCAATATTGAAGTGTTTATATGTTTACATCTCCATGTACAAGTGTGGAAATGTTCCATGACCTTACTAGAAGTTATGGGCAAAATCTTATCTAAATATAGTTCAATTTTGAGGATTGTTCTTGGTGCAAAACATTGCTGGAAATTGTAGCAACCATTGCTGCACTTGAACATCTAAAAAGTGGTGCCATTAAAGCAAAAGTTGCTAAGATAGGTGCAGCTTATAAAGTGGCCAACATCCTACTTTTTGGGTAGCCACCAAATATGGAACATTAGGCCTCCAAGTGTGGCCAATAACGGCCATTAGATGGCCAAAAAGTTTACCTCTATCATGGACCCTAAATTTTAGAGTCTTACTTTAAGCAGAAATCATTTTCTAGTAGGAGTGTAATTCTTGAAAATTTTGGAATTTGATTTCTAAAATTTAGGAACAAAATTCTAGTATGCTTAGGTAATTGTTACTAATGGAACTGAAGTTCCTAAAAAGTTAGGATGCTTTTCAAATTTCTTAATTCAGTTTAAAGATAACAAAAAGGTTTCCTAGAATGAACATGCCTTAAAGAATTAAAATTTCGTAACTTATTTTTCTAAAATGTTTAGACAAAATGGTTTCTTTATTTTAATGTCTTAAAATTTTAATTTTGAAAACCAAGTTTCCTAAATGATTTAGGAGATATTACATGCTAAATGATTTGTCTAAATTAAGGCAAAGTTATCTAAAAATTAGTTAATGTGCTAATTAAGACGAACAACCTATAAGTTAGGTAATTTTCCAATTTTAAGACAACCTTCCTAAAAGTTAGAAATTTAATTAAAAATATTATAATTAAAGAAACAAAATTACTAAATGATTTGATAAATTATCTCAAATTGAATGATGAGGTTTATGCAAATTTCCCACAAGATTACTGAATGATATTGGCAATGCATATTTAAGTTCATGCTTATAATATGTTTGATGAGGTTCATATATATGATCTTGATCAAGCCGCATTATAGTGATCGATAGACACCTAGACATTGAAAGAATTATCACAATGAGAATTGTTTATAGAATTGTTCATATAAGGATAATCTTAATAAGAGATTTAACAACTCTAAAGACTTGTTCCAAGGCAAGATATCAAAAAATAGCCTAGTTAGACCTCATGTGATAGGATGCATTTTAAGATTGGAGTAGCCTGGACGAGTTATGTATCATGATCCAAATATTAACCTTATATTTTTTTATAAAGAAACACAAAGGCAATGATAAAGGAAAATGCCATTTTTATGGAATGTTATATCATTAGAGGAGAAATTACAAGAGATACAAAGGAAAAAACTTAGAGAAGTTTTGACATCAAGTATATTCTAAGATCAATGTGTTTCTCTTCATATATGATACCTAGATGTTCTTAAATCTCTGTGAAATATTGTAATTACCAAACGAAATGATTAGTGATGATGGACCATGACAATGGGCTACCTTTTTTATATTGATTAATGCTTACCTTCTTTAATGTATAAACATTAAAATGATTTATTTGCAAACATTAAACTTTATTTTGGCAATCATATGCCAACTGAGGATGTTTGATGGCATTGGATGCCATGTTCTAATTCGTTCCTCTTAAATAAACCATTTATTATAAAAGTCGTTATGTATCATGGTCTCTTCAATCTTAAATATATAATTTGCACTAGTATTGAAAATACTAAATGGCTTAGGAATTTATTAGATTCAAAAATAGTTTTCGAATTCAATTCCCTTTAATTATAGACATGTAAGATTTTGTGGGAGCCATGACTTTTTAAAAATTCATGTATAGGGATAACCATTGGCTATAATGTTAAAAGTCCAATTATTTCAAAATGTTGCCAGTTAGAAAGCATTGCATACTTATACAAAAAGGTCATAAAAAACTCTTTTCTCTAGGCTTGCAAAAGTAGTTATATTTGAATCATTAGCCTACAAGATAATAAAATATTCTTGTAGTTATTAAAATAACAACTAAGCCATATTATCAAAAATTGAGTCTCATTATCATTTAATAAGTTTGATTATAAGATTATCATAAACATGACCAAAACATATAGTCACCAAAGTACTAAAGCATTGTTCTAGCTGAGACACAATAAGTAGTAGAAAGAGTTCGGATAAATACAGTAGCAATAGTTTTAGTGCAAGTGGGAGATGTTAGTATATACCTTAAAGTTAATTAGCCTAGATAAGGCATATAGTAGCTAATAACACAACCCTATCACATAATCTAGTATTACAAGGTTTTCCTTCATGTTATTAGCAAGATGACAAGCATGAACTATTAATTGGATGAACCCTATGAAAATATATTGGCATTGCAAAAGAATTGTAACAAATTATTATAATCAGAGAAACTAATGGAATAACGAAGAATGGAATCTCTTTTTCTTATTGTTACACTAGAGAGATTTATATCTTTTTATCTAGGGTAAATGTTACAAGAAAAAAAATAATAATTTACATTAATTTATCTAACCTTAGCTATCTTACTTTCCATAATTTTGGTAGTCAAATCATATTTTAGGTCAAATCAGATTTCTCTCCTTTTTTGACATTCCTTTAAGCTAGCATGAAAATACTATCCTTTAATAGCTTGCTCATCAAATAGTCAAACTATTTTTTGCAAAGGCCTTTAGTCAAGATTTTTGCCATTTTATCGATGGTTGAAAAACAAGTCATGCAAATCATCCTATTATAAAGCTTTTCCTTGATAGAGTGTTTGTCAACCTCTACATGTTTAGTTTTATTATGCAAAATTGAATTGCAAGTTATTAATATGGTTGCCCAGTTCTAACAATAAACCTTGATAGACAATGGTGTACAAACCCTTAATTCTTTTAGTAGTCTTTTTACCAACAACACCTCAAAGACCAAGAAAAATTGATCCGAATTTAGCTTCTACACTATTTCCTGCCTCCCCATTATGTTTTTTACTCCTCCATATGGCAAGATTTCTTTTAACAAATGTGCAATAACCAAAAGAATGTCTTCAGTCATTTATATATCCAACCCTTTATATTTATATATGAATCTAATTGTAAGTGTCCCATTATTTTAAATAAACCAGGCGTGCCTTTTAGATATCTCAAGATTCTCAAAACTACTCAAAGTATATTGAATTGGGATGAGTGCATGAATTGAATTACCATGCTCATTGCAAAGGCTATGTTTGGTCGAGTGTGTGATAAATAGATTAGTCTTCCTACTATTCATTGGTAGTGTTCTTGATTCACTGTATCTTTGGGTTTAACTGGTGCCAACTTCATATTTGGTTTGACTGAGGTGTCAACTACTTTGCCCTTGAGGATGCCTGTCTCCTTTAACAGATCAAGAACAAACTTTTGTTGATTAAAAAAATTCCTTCTATGGATTTTGCAATCTCCATTGTGAGAAAATATTTTAGTGGTCCCAAATTCTTTATCTCAATCTCATTTGCAAGCTTTCTCGTCATGTTTATAATCTTAGCATAATCATCCCCTATGGTGATAATAACATTCGTATAAACAGTTAAGATAGCGACTTTAGCATTGTCTGATCTACTTAACTTTGACAAAATCCACAAGTCTTTACTATTTTTCCAAACCGTTCAAACTAAGCTCTTAGTGACTGCTTAAGACCACATAAGGATTTCTTTCACTTTCATACCTTGCCAGCTCTAAGTTATCTTTCAAATTTGGGAGCTAGATTCAATATTTCCTCCAAGTCTCCATTTAAAAAGGCATTTTTTTTACATCCATCTAGTGTAATAGGCAGCTGTAGTTTATGATCAAGGAAAGAAGAACCTTGATGGAGTTTATCTTTGCAATAGGGACAAATTTTCTTGATAATCTATTCCATAAGTTTGAATAAACCCCTTTTGCCACAAGTCTCACTTTGCACCTTTCTACACTAGCATCAACTTTGCACTTTATGGTAAACACCTATTTATAGCCAATAGTTTTCTTATCTTCTAGAGGATCAATTATCTTCCAAGTACCACTCTTTTTGAGCATTTACCTCCTCGGTTACAACCAAAGTTTTCAGGGGTTTTTGGAGTATGTTTGTTATCATAAGATTTGGGTAGGCTTTGATTGCAACTAGGTAATCCGGTTGCAATAATGCTTTTGTTTTTTACTTTTTTATATATAATATTATATAATAATACATAAAATTATTAGAATTACATAAATTTGAAAAAAAAAAGTCAAAATTATCATTAAATATTATAGTTACACAAATTATATTATATATTATATAAATTATAAATGATTTGTAATAGAAGCTATTATTACATATTTTTGTTACAATTACAAATATACATTATCTATTTATATAAATTATGACAAAAACTAATAGAAGTTGTAATACATAAATGTATTATATTTACATATAAACTTTGTAAGTTATAAAAATATATTATCAATAGATCATATAAAGTAGTATTATATAAAACATTACAGTTATATAAATTATATTATTTATTACATAAGGATATCATCATAGGTCATATAAAATAAGTATTATACATTTTCTTAATATTACATATATTCAATATTTATTTACATTAATTATGATTAAAGATAATAAAAGTTGTAATGCATAAAATTTATTATATTTATATAAAAATTTTGTAAGTTACATAAATATATTACTAATAGGTAATAGAGAGTAGTAAAATCTAAAATATTATAGTTAAATAAATTATATTATATATTACATATTTTTCTTACAATTACAAATATATATTATGTACTACATAAAAGACAATTGTTATTATATTAAGGGAAAAATTAATTTTAAGTAAATTTATATTTTTTCTTAGTAAAATTACAACTAAACATTAAAAAAATTACATATATATATTACAGCTTACATAATGTTAGTATGTAATCTTTGAAATATTTAATGTATGTATGTAAAGAATCTTCAAAGATAATGTTTGTATGTAATTTATTATATATAAGCATTATCACATTACATAAAAACATTACTAGATTACGTAAATATATTATCATATCTGTAATGAATGTATGTAAATTATTCTTTCAAGGAAATTTACTATAATTTTTTGAAAATAATTTTTTTATTTCATAAATAAATACATTATATATGTAGAAAATTGATTTTGTTGCATTAATTTTTGAAGTGAAAAATTTCATATTTTTTTTTTGGTTTAACAATTTGTTGGGGTATATTACTAACAGTTGTTATTATATTAAGAAAAAATTAATTTCATGTAAAATTTATATTTTCTCTTGGTTGGTAAAATTACAACTAAATATTATAGAATTTATATATATATTACAGTTTACATAATGTTAGCATGTAATTTTTTAAATATGTAATGTATGTGTGTAAATAATCTTTAAAGGTAATGTTTGTATGTAATTTGTTACATATAAGCATTACAAAATTATATAAAAGCATTATCGGATTACATAAATATATTACCATATCTGTAATGTATTTATGTAAAATATTCTTTGAAGGAAATTTGCTATAATTTTTTATAAGTAATTTTTTTATTTCATATATAAATAGATTATATATGTAGAAAATTAATTGTTGCAGTAATTTTTTAAGTGAAAAAAATTTCATATTTCTTTGTTTAACAATTTATATGGGTATATTACAAATAATTGTTATTATATTAAGAGAAAAATTAATTTCATGTAAAATTTATATTTTCTCATGGTTTGTAAAATTACAACTAAACATTACAGAAATTACATATATATATATATTACAGTTTACATAATGTTAGTATGTAATTTTTGAAATATGTTTTTTATTACATGCAAGCATTACCAATTACATAAAAATATTACCAGATTACATAAATAGATTACCATATCTATAATGTATATATGTAAAATATTTATCTTTTAAATTTACTATAATTTTCTCAAAATTTGTTATTCTTTAATAAATATATTATATGTGTAGGAGATTAATTGTTGTAGTAATTTTTGAAGTTGAAAAAAGTTTCCATATATGTTTAGTTTATTAATTTATTTGGGTATATTAGTAATAATTATAGTAAATTAGGAAAAAAATGATAAACTATATATTGGTTATTTAAATATTTTATATATGTATAAAATTAAATATGATTAGAAAAATTTTAAGCAGTGCACATAATTTTTAATATTAATATAATTTAAATTTTATAATAATAATTTCACTAGTGTTTCAGCACAAACCTTTATTAAATGCCCTAAACCTAATAGTTACAACTTCACCTAACTTAACTACTGACATAAATAATGCTCCCAACAACCATTAGTTGTTGGATGGATGATGACTTCAGTGTAGTTGAACAATAATAATAGCATTCAGTTTAGGGTGTTGCTTACTATTGTTTTGCACCAGAGTTGAAATTGGTATCATAGGTACATGAATTCTTGTATGCATAAAGAAAGAAAAATTAGGCATTTAGTTTAGCGTATGTCATGTTTTACTTCTCTTTAGTAAGATTAACATGATGTATTTATCTTTGATTTTTTATTTCCAGGTTCTTAATGGATTTAACAACAAATATTTGCAATAAAGGTACTAATATTTTTGTCCATTATGCGAATACTCTTACCAAGTATAGGTCTGCTAAAATTGTTGACTTCGATGGTTTTATTTCTGATAATAAGCCTTAGAGTAAATTATGTAGAGAAGAAATAATTGGTATGAGTTTTGATTCACTTGATCATGCATAGGAGTTTTATGAGGCATATACTTTTGAAAAAGGTTTGGTGTTCGTCATGGAAGTATAAGACATAACAATATTGGTGTTCTTGTAGGTCAACAATTTGTATGCCCAAAAGAAGGGTTTAGGCTTGAGAAAATACAAAAATGCAATCATAAAAGATGTCCCAAACCATTCTCTAGAATCGTATGGAAGGCTATTATGCATGTGAACATAGAGAAATCCAATAACTGGATATTCACATATTGTGAAGACAATTATAATTACGATATGTGTAAGTCATCTAAGAATCTTTCATGCATTCTCATCGAAAAATTAAAGAATCATATTTAGCTGAAGCAAAAGCTATGAAATCTATAGGCATTTGTACGTTATAGATAATGAATTATCTTACCTAGCAACCTGGTGGATATCAAAATGTTGGTTTTGTTGCACAAGACCTACACAATGCACTACATTGTTGTAGTCAAGCTGAAATATCAAATGGTAACGTTAATGATATTCTTGCTTACTTTGAAATTAAAAAGGAATCAAATATTAGATTTTATATGAACTATAGCATTGATGATGATAGACGATTGCATAATCATTTTTGGGTAGATGCTACTTCTAGGTTTGACTATGCATGCTTTGGAGATGTTATAGCTTTCGACACCACTGTTAGACCTTTTAGTGGTGAATGAAATCAAGAGGAGGTGAATTGATTTCTCAAAACTTTGGTAAATTAAATTGAGAAATCTAAACAATAAATTTTGGAGTGTAAGTTAGTGAATAAAAATAAATTAGTAAAGAAAAAGGAAAGAAGAAGCAAACTTGATGATTTATAGAGGTTTGATCTCAATTGCCTACGTCCTCTACCTTGGCCTCACTTGCCTCAGATTTTCATAATTCACTAACTTGAATTGTCTACCTTTCAAGGACAAGGTATAACCTTTACATTCCTTATCTTTTAAGGCTTAGATAGAAACCTCTACCCTCTATCTTTTATGGCTAAGATAGAACCCACTCTTACTACTTTTAAAGGCTAAGTAGAAACCTTCTCCTCTTTTGAATGGCTAAGTAGGAACCTCTTATTTTTGCAAGAATATGAGTGTAAACAAATAAAACCTCTAAAGGTTAGGTGTTTACAAGAATTTTGGCTCAAAGAAAATATGTATCTAAAGA